>OW679203.1:85843636-85955200 GCA_940337035.1 Agriotes lineatus
ATCGACTCATCGAAATGTACGTCTGCGGAAGTTTGCTTTTTTGATCGGCGAAGTCTTTCTGCACTTTCAGTTGGATACCCGTCAAAAACAACAACTGTATTCGAATCGTAATGTCTTTGGACGTACTGCACGTAATTTGAGCAAATCAATCCGAACGATTCGTTGCGACGCCATACCACTCGATGCTATCTACAAGAGGCGAGAATGCTTTGTTTTTGTGTGTTAATGGAAAAGGTCTAGGCATGCAGAGTACCAGGTACCTTAGACACCGACTGCTTATGGTCATATAGTAAAAGTTTGAAAGTGACTACATTCGCACTGTTGTGCGAAAATAAGTAAAAACTTGAATTAGATAACAATTAATAGATATTAACCGAAATTTCGACGAAAAGTGAAGCGTTTTCACAAATTTCGAAAATTTACTCCACCTTACGTAGCTGTAACTCATGAATTCTTTATCTGACAAAAAAAAGTTTTAGACAAAAGTTGTAGGCAATTTTGTTTCCTACAATTCTTGTAATAACTATTTTCAGCCTAGATAGCAGAGTAGAGGAGGTATATACGAAAAACTGATTTTTTGTACCTTTTAGCAAGATGGCGTTGCGAGCGGCGCCCTTTTACGGTCGCAAACTTAGTATGTCGATTAGAACATGCGACTCTACAAGTATGCCAAATTAGAACTTTTCCTGACTGGCCTAATATGTCAAATTCCAAATAGCAAGCTGCAACTTTACACATTTTGTGACGCCAGCAAGGATGATTCTGTTGGTGTAGTGTTTTGAGATCTAAAAGCGAAATAGAAGCTACCATCCAGTTAACCAGGATGAAGAGAGACAGGCTTTTTACTAAGCGTATGTACTAATTTAATTATAAATGGGCTAACCAAAGCAAAAAGCTTACTGGCTGGTGAATTTGTAATGATCATTATTATTATCTTACTAGAAAAGAGAATCTGGAACAGAATTATATAAGCCATGTGTTAAAAACTTCGATTTAAACGAATTCCCCTACGTAAAAGTTGAACTGGCATTTTCAAATTAACGTAAAGTTAAACCATCAAACCTTAGTGAGCCATTAAAGTTTATAGACTTGTTTAATAAGATGTGTTGTATTCTAATAATGCAATGTAAAGTGTCGAATTATATGCAGCATTGGGTTTATACCCTTCTGGTTGTCTATCGGCTGAGCCAACTCCAGTGAAGTCTAAGTAGGATTGCCTGGTAGCGGTGTGCACGAGAGCTCGCGCATCGCGGAACTTGCGTATTTCTACGACTGAAGTTGGCGGCGTTCAAATGCAAACACACTAATTGAGCTTTAGATTCAGTTTGTGTTGACGCAAACGTCACAACAAGTACAAATGACAATAATAATAGACAACACTTCAATATAAAGTTCGATAGTCGAAGCATTGCTGTTGTTTGTGTAGATCCATTGGCTTGAACAGAAATAATGTTCTTGTTTTCTTATCTTCTCCGAGATAATATTTTTTGTGTTGTTGCTTTTTTCATATGTCATAAATAATATTTTGCCTATTTTACTTCTTTTTTAGTTATTTTTGGTCACAGCAAGTCTACCTGGTATTGCATTCAACAGGTTGTTCTAGATTCATAACTTCTACGATTCTGGAAGATGAACTTTGTGTCTAATAGTATTCTCGATCATCCTTCTTGTATTCCCCCTGTTACTAATTTTAATGTGTTTAATAGATTTTTGAAGTTTGCACTGCATTGTTGTATAAATATTTTAATAATTAAGAATCTTGTTCAGTATTATTATATATACTAGCTGAAACCCGCGGCATATGCCGCATTTAAAATGTACGACGACTTTAATAACTTTTGTTGCACTAAAGAGAGTTTTATAAACACGCTAGAGATTGGCAGTAAGGAAAAGTTCCAAAAAATATTTTTTCAAATGGAAAGTCTCTGGAAAGGAAACGCTCGCCTCTGGAAGGCGTCCTAATTAATACGACGTTGTTGAAAAGCAGTAAAAAAAAATTGCGGAAAGAATTGTTCTACAAGTTAAGAAAAGTGAGAGTTTTCCAGTGAATGTGAAAGTTTTACGTGAGCATGGAAGAATGACGTGACATTACAAAAAAAAATTCTTTTACACACGTCTACTATGGCAAATGCTACACCAAATACATACAATATATACAGTTCACATTTAATTATATATATTTATTCCTAATTCAGTACGTAAAACATGCTTAGAGCCATGTTTTTGATAACGGTGATAAAATTTAGATTACATTTAGATTTTAGTTTATTGGCATACATGTTTCACGTCAGCGTACAAACAATTTCCAGAGTATTTTATACCACATTGAATATTATGTATCTTCGGATGAAAAATGTTATTATTTGGCCTGAACGAGATCAGCTGATTAAATCAATGCCAGAATGCTTCAAGGTAGCATTTGGCAACAAGATTTCAGTAATAATCGATTGTTTTGAGATGAGAGTGAAAAAATCAAGTAGCCTTGAAGTACAATGTACTACATGATCTACGTACAAACAACATAATACGGTAAAGGTACTAATAGGCATCACTCCTCCTGGATCAATATCATTTGTATCACATGGATATGGTGGCAGAATAAGCGATAAAGGTCTAACATTTGTGGGATTTTAAACAATCTCTTGCCAGAAGATTTTGTATTGGCAGATCGTGGCTTTTTAATAAAAGACTCCGTAGGACTACATATGGCCACAGTGATTACGCCTGCTTTTCTAAAAGGGATACGGCAGCTCGATCCAAGGGATATAGAATCAACCAGGAATATAGCAAGCGTGAGGTAGTGCAAGTATATTGTTACAATAATTATCTTAATTATATCTTTTTTTCAGAATACACGTCAAACGCGTTATTGGTGTCCTTTGTCAAAAAAATACAGCTCTTCACGAAACGATGCCTATGTTCCTGGCAAAAAAGAAAACTGACGATGTTGCTGTGGTAGATCAGATATTAACAGTTTCTTGTGTAATCGTAAATTTATGCTCTCCTATAATTGTATAATTATGAAATAAATTGTATTAACAAAGTTAATCTAATTATTTTTACTTTAATAATCATATCTACAAAATTATTAAAATTAGTTAATTAAGGATCTAACGTTAATACTATCCACTACCATTTATTATATAATGTAAAATTATTTGATTATCTTTTTCTGCATGTGGCCAATTAATAAAAAGCAAAATTACAATATCACATAGCAAAAATTATTAAATAGTACCTATACGATAAGAAACATAAGGATATTTCGAAACTATGTAAGTTACATTAACAATCAATAAAATTACACATGCTGTCTACACAACATAAAAGAATAATTAATGTCTAAATTAAGTATGAAAAATAATTTTTCCGTTGACCGCTTCTTAATTTCAATATTAATGAATTATTTTTCCTAAAAAGGGATGGATTAATAGAAGTCATTAATACACTGTTTTTGATTAATCCACTCTTTTTCATTAATTAACTGTGTTTGTGATTTTGACGTTTTGATATTTTGCATGGAGGTTAGTTCTATTAATCAAATTTTTCGCCACAAAAAAGATTTTGCGGTTAACGAAAAAATTTTGTAATCAACTCGTTTGTTAATGGGCGATTAATACTCTCAACTATTAAAGGCACTCACTCGCTATCGCTCGTTCGTGCTTTAAACAGTTTCGATTATTAATCGCCTTCATTACCACACTTGGTTAAATAACTATTAATGCATAAAGCATAACGGATATTTTGAAGCTATTTAATATTTATTTATTGTGACATCTCTAACAGGTGTTACCGTTATTACAAGAGATGCAGTGTAGATATATTCTGCTATATGCAGGTATGCATGCGTTATAGCATGTCAATTAAAATTAAAATAATCATCCTAACTAAAATAAACTTTAATCATGGTTGCAGAAGATGGATCGACGCCGTAACTTGCTACTATGACTTCCCGTACTGATTGGTAAATTTAAGTCTTAAAAATTTGTTACATCAATAGTTCATTTTGTTTCATTTTAGTTATAATACTTTTTTACAACAGATGCAAACATACTGTATGGAGCTGACAAATCAATGTTGAGCAGTATGTAAATTTGATTCACAAGCTTTAATATATCAGTAATCGGAATTCTGGTATAAAAAGAAGGTACAAAGAATAACTGTGAAAAACGAACAGGCCTAGCGGGTACTCTTAAAGTTAATAGCGAAAGCAGCTTGCTATCGTTAATCTTATTATTCCATAATTTATAACAAAATTTTAATGAATTTAAGGTACATAAACAATCAAAATATTTACATAACAGTACAAAATAACAGAATAACTAATGTCTAGATTAAGTATGAAAAAGAATTGCAATGGATAAAGTATAAAGAATATTTCGAAGCCATTTATGCTAAATAAACAATCAACATATTTACAAATTCTATCAACACAGAATAACAAAATAATTCTATTTATATACTGTTCCACAAATGTACTGGACCACCCATAAAAAATGTATTTATTACATTACGTCACAATATATATATATAGATACAGTAATGGTACAAAGCTGAACCACCCGAGGGTATCTGTATGCACAATTCTGAACCAGCCTGACGGACCTGAACCATATATGTGGTTCAGGTAGGTTTTGCTTTAATAAAAATTTATTTAAGCTAACAACATTATTGGTGCAGTCTCGTTCTATTAGCTTAATACTGGCTGCTTGCATCTCACTCGGCTTTGCCGGGTTAAAAAATCACCAGACGGTAGAAATTGCATGATTAAAATGGCTCAGGTTTGATAGATATATGTATTTTTAAGTTCGAGGCATGTGCGCATTGGGGATTGGCGCTGTTTTGAGTTCTGTATATAGTATATACTTTTTCCGATCAAGCTGAACCAATAGATTTGGCAATAGTGTATTTATGCTTTCGTTATTAAAATCCAGTCCAAAATAGTATGTTAAAGGACAAGTTTCATTAGGAAGGTTTTGCAACACGATTCCAAAGGACGAGTGTATAAATGATTTAGATTAGACTCTGATAGTTGACGGAGTATAGAAGTGTTTTCTTAACTGCGGCCAGCTTTATTTGTTTTAGCTTTTACTAAAGATGGCAGCCTAGCTGCCGAAATGCGTATTTAGGTTCTACTTAAATATTTTAGTGGTAAGGGGTTATTTCTTAGTATTTAAATAACTTATGACACGAGTTTTTTATGCTTTTTTCTATTTTGTGCCTTTTGAGCCATTTTTTATAAATAAAATTTGACATATTTTGACATTTAAAACAAATGCTGTATAAACGAACTCATTTGGGTTTGTAACACTGTAAACGAACCAAAATATAAAAATAGGTTTTTTGCAAAATTATGAGACCCCGTCACATTTTCGAAAAAATATTTTCAGACAAAAATTGTGCCCCACCGCGACTTCCGCTGTAATTGCAACTACACCGCACTACAAAATCTGTAACAAATTTTCTCCATGAATTTATGCCTGGGGTTTACTAGGCTCAAAAGTTGAAAGTTGTTGAAAGTTATTTATTAAAGTTACATTCAAAACGTTTACTGCAATCTGTAACCGAACAGAAGATGAAGCTACCACATTAATTTAAGAAACAGATAAAATATAAGCAAATTATTTTTACGGTGGTTACACAGGCATATACCGTCGGGTTAAAAATTCAGACAGGGAAGAAACTATTCTTTATCCACAGGCACAACCACTGAAAGGTGTAAAATACCAGATATTTAACTCCCATTATCTACAAAAGTTCGCTCGCTAGGATTTGAAACACCCTGTATACTTAAAACGTTTTTGAGAAAGACTACAGATTTCCGTAGATAGTTTCTTCTATTCCATCAAATAAATTTAGTACAATTTCAAACGTGAGCACGATAAGGGGAGACCATGTACATTTAATGTTCAAAAGGAAATTTGTTGGAGATAACCCAAATAACTGTAAATTACTAAGAAATCAATGATGAATTCCCTGAAATTTTATCAGCTCACATCAACCTCTGGTTTAACGAGAAACTGGTAACAGTGGAGGGTTTATTAAAAAACGAATGTTAAAGATTGATTTATTAATACACTATAATAAGTAGGTAAGTAACGTTAACCAACTAACATTAAGAACGATATTTATTAAAACGATGTAAGTTAGTAACAAAAGTACATACTATAATTATGTTATTATATAAAATAAACAATGACAACAACTAAAGGTAACCCCTTCCACCAAAATATTTAAGGAAAACCCAAATGCGTGTTTAGGGTGAAAGGGGTTACCTTTAGTTGTTATACTTATACCACCGTCTCCATTTATTCTAAACAATGACAATACATACGTCGAAAATAAAAGTAAGTATGTAATAAAAAATCTGGTGTGATACACTCACACAACTTCCTTTTACAGTGATCATATAATTAGTCAAAAATTTAATTTTTAATTTTTAAGCATTTGTCAAAAATTTTCAAAAATTACGAATTCTACAAAAACGGTACAAAATAGAGCGTTAGTTGAAGAGACAAATTTTCTCTAGAATCTTAAGCAGAATTCAAAAATGTAATAATATACCGGGTGTTCCATTTAAAATAGGAGTTAATAAAAAAAATTTAAAAAAAACAA
The DNA here is from genome assembly GCA_940337035.1 of Agriotes lineatus. Classification (NCBI taxonomy): domain Eukaryota; kingdom Metazoa; phylum Arthropoda; class Insecta; order Coleoptera; family Elateridae; genus Agriotes; species Agriotes lineatus. Next base: position 85,850,252 of record OW679203.1, read on the forward strand.
AAGAAACCCACTTTAGAAGTTTTCAACTGGAAAATCACCTATTTCACGTCAATGCACATTAAAAATGTAATAAAAATGTAAAGTTTGAAAAAAATCGTTAGAGCCGTTTTTGAAAAAATCGGAAAAAACTGAAAAATCACAAGAGTAAACACCTACTTCCGGTTATGCGATTTTCTTCAAAAGCTTGCTGTCTCATCTACATAGTACACAAAACTTATATATGAAGTTTCAACGCCATACCTCTTTTCGTTTTTGAGATATTCTGTTCACAGACAGACAGACACACAGACAGACAGACACACAGACAGACACACAGACCAATAAAAAAAAATATGTTTTTTGGGATCAGGGGACCCTAAAACGTGAAGATCTGTTGAAAACTCAATTTCGAATTTTTGGGGTGAATCCAATACTTCCTTTATCGTAAAAGGAAGTAAAAATTGAAGAAACTTCAAAATACCTACAATACCCTATGCTGGAATTTTCAATTTTCCAGTGTAAATATTATACACTACCGCTTTGATTGTTGTCTTGTTGTCTTATGCTTGGCAAAGAGGGGCAGTACAATAAATTGGATTACATGCCAATGGCCAGTCAAAAATTCTTGAAAATTTGCAAAACGGATAGCTATTGATGCAAAGATTATGTTCAAAATTTTATCTTAAATCTATTTCTCTTGTTTAAAATAACTGTAAAAATTATAAAAATGTAAAACTGAACTTCAATACCCATCACTCCCTTTAGGAAGCACAATTAGGTAAATTACTTTAGTAAGCTATTCTGGTAGCTATCAAGAAAAAGCTGTTACGCCCTATATACGGCTAATGCTATTTTTATTATAGGCAGTATTATTTTACTTGTTATTTACCTACCTTTTGTTTGATTTTGCAGCGCTAAACGCATGATCTTTTGCGATCTCCTCGACATATTAATTACACAATTAAGCACACTCAAGTCCAGCGGTAAATTGTTTTAATAAATGAAATAACTATCACCACGCTACATCAACTTATTACTAGGAAAACCGAAGACGCAATGTGATTTCGTTTGTAATATTGCACGGCCGCTCACGGGGGGGTTCCCCCAATGATAATATTGCTTATCACATCCTGCCGGCTGTGAATCATTATGAAGCATTTATAAGATGACCTCGTTATCAAATAAATACAATTTATTTGTTGTAATGTACAATTAATTCATTTCAGAAATATCCCCCTTAAAATGCTGAAATCAAAATGCAGAATTTACTGAAATCTTAATTTTATATCTTTTCCGGCAAACTGATAACAGTAACATAATCCTCGAGTAAATAAAAACTATAAATAACTTTGTATTAACTGTGGCAACGCTGGAATGGTTCAGAATAATTCGTTCAACTACATAAAATTGTATATTTTGGCTCAGGTTAGTGCGAAAAATATACTGGTTCAGCATGGTGTGATTAATATGATAATATGAGTAATTCTAATTTTATTATTTCTATGTATATGTTACAGATTCGGTTCTCCCACCCCATATATACACCCGAATATGCAATTCAATTTTTTCTATCTTTTCTACAAATAGCTGGAGCAGGATAGTATGGAATACCTAATGGTTCAGGTTTAATAGAAGGATGTATATATATATATATATATATATACAGTGTGTTCCCGGATAGGTGAAACGACTCTTGTAAAAGGAAAAAAAATTCTCGATTTAAATTTTTATTTTTTGGGGTTCAGCCCTGCTTGGTTAAAGGCGAATTTCTAACATCATTTCAGTTTTGAAAAATCAAGTATGCCTTGGAAATTTTCAAAAAATCTATTTTTCTGTAAGGTAAAGTACCCTTTATGTGGCAAATACGACAAAAAGTTATAAAGAAAAGTTGTTTAGAATCAACATCTAGGCCCCTATACCAAATTTCAAAATCCGCGGTCAACTTTGATTTCTCACATTTTCTTTCAAGTTTATTTTCCAAATCAAAGAATTTTATTTTTAACAAAGTTTTTTTATTATGAAATAAAAAGCGTTGTTAAAAGTATTTGTTTTTCCAATAAAAATCTTTGTTAAATCTAAAATTCTTTGATTTGGGACCTAAACATAAAAAGAAATTGAGAGATAAAATTTGGCTGAGGATTTTGAAATTTGGTATAGGGGCTTATGTGTTGATTCTAAACAACTTTTTTTAATAACTTTTTGTCGTATTTGCCACATAAAAGGTACTTTACCTCACAGAAAAATAGGTTTTTTAAAATGTCCAAGGCATACTTGACTTTTCAGAACTGAAATTATGTTGGAAATTCGCCTTTAACCAAGCAGGGCTAAACCCCAAAAAATTAAAATTTAAATCGAAAATTTTTTACCTTTCACAAGAGTCGTTTCACCTATCCGGGGACACACTGTATATAAAAGCTTTTGTTTTATAGTATACTCATATTAAGCATATTTAGTTTCACTATTCTCAAATATCATCTGAAGAATTAACAAAATCATATTAATAAAATTAAAAAATTATGAAACTATAAAAAACTATATTTCACAAAAATAAGAGGAATCACAAAAAAAGGTTAATTAATAGTTCTTTGAGTCTCTCCAGAACGTTTAAAAATCTTCGGCAACAATTCGGTATACTTTGTATGCAATGTGCTATCAATATTTGGGCAAAATTCAAAATTTTAAAATGATAATATTTTATTAATGGACTTACTTTTCTTTAAACAGATTTATGAAAAGAAATGCTTTTATAGTGACACAATCATGAAAAGTTACCTCTAAAATTCAACTTGAAAATCACTCATCTCAATCACTCCACATTAAAAATGTAATAAAAATGTAAAGTTTGAAAAAACCGTTGGAGCCGTTTTTGAAACACATCATACTTCCGGTTATGCGATTTTCTTCAAAAGATAGCTGTCGCATTTAGATAGTACACAAAATTTATATATGAAGTTTCAACGCCATACCTTTTTTCATTTTTGAGATATTCTGTTCGCAGACAGACAGACACACAGACAGACAGACCAATGAACAAAAACACGTTTTTTGGGTTCAGGGGACTCTAAAACGTGAAGATCTGTTGAAAATTCAATTTAGAATTTTTGGGGTGAATGCAATACTTTCTTTATCGTAAAAAGAAGTAAAACCCGTCTGCAAAACCTAATATTGTGTTATTTACTGAACGGTTAGTTGTATGTAAAAAAACTATATAGTCTTTTTTGTAGAGAATTTCCTAGCCTTCATTTTTTGTAATAACTAAAAAAGTCATACGACCCATAGAAAGCGAGATATTTGACATTTTACATTGAATAACTCAAAACGCAAGCGCGATACCGATGGGGACTTTTGAGGTGTTATTTGAAATGTCAAAATAAAGGTGTATGCAAAATTTCAGCTCACTTGGATTTTTTTGGCAGATGCTGCGGTTGTCCGACTAAGGTAACTGGACTATCTTGCGATATTGTGCAAGTCTTCCTTCTATAAAAGTACGATTTGTTGTGATTCCTCTTTCGTCAAGCCAGCATCACTAATATCATTTAATATGTGCTCAAAAGTTACACCTTGTTTTAATTTGCCTAGAACACACAAAAAATTTACAGAGCGATGACAGTTGTAAATTGTTTCTTACTGCCATCAGCCAGCAATTTAGATACGATGACAAAGTGCGTCCTTCAATTTGGTCTTTCCACTGGTGAAATGCTGAAAAGCTTTATTATAGAGTTATGATCGTAAAAAGAAGTAAAACCCGTCTGCAAAACTTAATATTGTGTTATTTACTGAACGGTTAGTTGTATGTAAAAAAACTATATAGTCTTTTTTGTAGAGACTTTCCTAGCCTTCATTTTTTGTAATAACTAAAAAAGTCATACGACCCATAGAAAGCGAGATATTTGACATTTTACCTTGAATAACTCAAAACGCAAGCGCGATACCGATGGGGACTTTTGAGATGTTATTTGAAATGTCAAAATAAAGGTGTATGCAAAATTTCAGCTCACTTGGATTTTTTTGGCAGATGCTGCGGTTGTCCGACTAAGGTAACTGGACTATCTTGCGATATTGTGCAAGTCTTTTTTCTATAAAAGTACGATTTGTTGTGATTCCTCTTTCGTCAAGCCAGCATCCCTAATATCATTTAATATGTGCTCAAAAGTTACAGGTGTATGCAAAATTTCAGCTCACTTGGATTTTTTTGGCAGATGCTGCGGTTGTCCGACTAAGGTAACTGGACTATCTTGCGATATTGTGCAAGTCTTCCTTCTATAAAAGTACGATTTGTTGTGATTCCTTTTTCGTCAAGCCAGCATCACTAATATCATTTAATATGTGCTCAAAAGTTACACCTTGTTTTAATGTGCCTAGAACACACAAAAAATTTACAGAGCGATGACAGTTGTAAATTGTTTCTTACTGCCATCCGCCAGCAATTTAGACACGATGACAAAGTGCGTCCTTTAATTTGGTCTTTCCACTGGTGAAATGCTGAAAAGCATGTATCATATGAATGACTATATTATATCAAATGATTTTAATGACCTACCTGAAGAATTCATTATACTCAATTTTCACTTTATGTACACTTGACAAATGGTTTCGCAAGTCAGCATAATTTGAACAGGTATACCTTTGAACAATTTCCGAGTGGGCATAAGTAAGATTTTTTGTGAAAATAATAAATGTAAATTCCAAACTTTATTACTTTAACCACACATATTACACAAACGGCAAAGATCGGTTACGTCACCGATGGCATCGGCAGCTCGGCACCACTCGGGTCAGAATATGCAGGGTTGCCAGAATGAATACATGCGCGTTTTAAAAATGTGTTTTTGTAGAAACGGTTTCAGAATGTACCAGATTCGTAGAATTTTACCAGGTCTGGCAACGCTGCTAATATCAAGACCACGCCCAAAATTCTAACTGATCATAGACCACGAGTTGATATGTTTGACCTTGGGAACTGTTCTGCTTTATTATAGAGTTATGATTGTACTACGCAAATTTAAACTAGATTTAAAGAGTAATTACCACGAAAAGTATATTCATATTATAGATTTATTTTACAAAATTATGAGCAGAAAACTCACATTATCATGTTATTTATGCAAAAATCCATGCTAATTTGTTAAGATCAGAACTGTTTGTAACGTCTGGTTCTATACAATTGTACCGGCAAATATTTTGAAATATTTATAATTTGCATACCTCTATACAGGGTGCCCGAATTTCGTAGGGACAACATGGGTAACTTTTGTATTTGAAGAGATAGAGAGGTGGTTAAATTAGCAAAAAGGTGCAGCTTTGACAGCTTATTAAGAATCCATCTTCAAATTTTACTTGTCACGGCCCACTTGTCTAAAATTTAAAAAAAAACGAAATCTTCTAATTTCTTTTATATGCCGTAACTTTTTTGTTACTTAAGATATTGATATGCGATTTGAACTAATTTGCATGGTAATTTAAATACATTTATTGGCACTTAATAAAACCAATTTTATTTGTGAAAATTTTTAGTAATCTAACCTAACCTCAAAATTTTAAATTGGTACCGTGCAATTTTTTTTTGGCCCTTTTAAGAGAGGATTTTTTTCTGAATGCAATGATGTATTACATGATACGAAAACTTCTTCAAAATTTTGAAAAACTAAGCTTATTCTTTTTACACACAGAAATCACTAGTGCCATGATCACAATAATTTTGTATTTTATTTATTACGTTATCTGTGAAATTATGTTTCGAAACAAAAAGCACGCTTATCATCATACGCGCCTTCCAAGTGTCAGTGTGTTTCGTATGTTTGACGTGTAAGTTCTATGTTTTTCTAGCACTTGATATACGCACAAAATACATCATATCGGCATATAAACCGCTGCTGAGGAGAGAATTGAGGATTTCAAAACTGTGAAAGAGTTACTTACTGACATCGGACTCGATAATATTGTTGTAGAAACAGCAAAGGTATACAGGCTGGGCAAATTCAAGAAGGGAAATACGAGTCCGGTGAAAGTAATTCTTAACAATATAGTGTCTGCTATACAGGTACTTAAAAGTAAAGTAAAAATGCGTAACAAAACTGTGAAGATTTCCGCGGATCAAACTCAAAAGCAAAGGGATTACTTCAAGACGATAAAAAATCGGTTAAACAAATTAATCGAGGAAGGTGCGACAAATAAAACTATTAGATTTTAGATTTATAAATAAAGTTCCAACTATAGTGGAAAAAGTACCGGCAGGTACTGAAGAACAAAACTAATTCATAGTGCGGAAAAAATACGTTGTAATCCTTGTAAATCGTGTGTTGTGTATTACCAAAATGTTCGAGGACTACGAACAAAATCCACCGATTTTTACTACGGATTCAAGGATGGTGAATTATTTGATATAAACAAATTTAATGTTTATCGCTGCGACAGGTCTGTGAACTCAAGTGATAAACTACGATTCGGTGGTGTGCTTGCTGCAGTCAGCTCAAATATTGGTTCTTCGCTAATCGAAGTACCAATGCGTGGAAATGAAGAAGTGAGGGTGGAAGTTTGTCCAAATAAAAAACTCTCGATTATTTTTGGTGTAGTTTATCTACCACCAAATTCAGGTATTGACAAATTTGAATCTCACGTTCGCTCTGTCGAGTTCATAACGGATCGCTTTCCTGCATCTCTTGTTTTCGTTGTGAGGGATTACAATTTGGCGTCCTCGACTTCAGAAAGGCATTCGATAGAGTCAATCATGCAATTCTAGTTAGTAAGTTACAGTCCTTAGGATTTGGATATCCCCTCATAAGTTGGTTTCGTAGTTATTTATCGGGTAGGCACTTTCAAGTAAGGATTAAAGGATACTTATCCTGACCCTTTCACTGTACTTCTGGTTTACCTCAGGGGTCCCACCTGGGTCCTTATTTGTTTTTGTTATTTATAAATGACATCGCAACCGATTTTGAATATTGCAAATGCCTCTTGTTTGCAGATGATGTAAAACTGTACGCTACAGAGTACAAAATATCAAAGATCATTTAAGAGTGCAAAATTATATTGATAAACTTGAAAAGTGGAGTGAATTAAATGATATGGAACTTAATATTTCAAAATTTCACATAATCTCATTTAATAGAAAAAAAACCGTTGCTCACTACAATAATATTTTGCATAACACTATTCTTGGCAGAATTTACGAAGTGTCGGATTTAGGGATTTTATTTACCGTCAACTTAAGTTTTAATAGACATATAGATACCATTATAGCTAGATCAATAAGAATATGTGGTTTTATAATTAGGAGTTGCCACGATTTTAGAGATATGCATGCGCTGTTGCTGCTTTACTATTCGTTAGTAAGATCCACATTGGAGTATTGTTGTATTGTGTGGTCACCATATTACCAATGTCACAAAACAAGAATAGATAATGTGCAAAAGAAAATCATCAATTATATTTTAAAATGAATATTTGCAAACCTGCATTTATTTATCCTGAAAGATTAAATCTTGTCGGTGCTCCATCCCTCGAATGTCGTAGAAAGCAGCAAGAAGTGGTTTTTGTTTATAAAATTTTTAATTCTAAAATACGTTGTCCTGAATTGTTGGGATTGTTTAATATACGAGTTCCACAACACTTAACCAGAGATAAATGAATTCTACAAATATCGTGCCATCGTACAAATTATAGACAGAATTCACTACTTGGAAGACTATGCCGCTCAGTAGATGATGTCTCTTCTGATATAGACATATTTAATATTTCATTATTATCTAGAGCGTACTAAGACTGCTATGCAAATAAACAAAAATGTTGTTTGTATATTAATTATTTTTTCTATAATTTATTACATTTGTTATTTTTTTTTTGCGTTCTCTGTTTTTGTTTTGTGACGTAAATTGATGGCTTACTTTTAACCTTAATTTACGTCTTAATCATTATATTATTTAAGAATCTACATTAATTTGTATGAATAACTGTATTGGGGACTGTATCCTGTTGTTATTCTTATTCTAAATAAATAAATAAATAAATATTTTCAAAATTATCCATTATAAGTTGAAGTAATAACACTCACACTACTGACAGGCACGTATGATGATAAGCCTGCTTTTTGTTTCGAAACATAATTTCACAGATAACGTGTAATACATTATTACATTCAGAAAAAAAACCTCTCTTAAAAGGGCCAAAATAATTGCACGGTACCAATTTAAAATTTTGAGGTTAAGTTAGATTACTAAAAATTTACACAAATAAAATTGGTTTTATTAAGTGCCAATAAAAGTATTTAAATTACCATGCAAATTAGTTCAAATCGCATCTCAATATTTTAAGTAACAAAAAAAGTTACGGCATATAAAAGAAATAAGGAGATTTTTGTTTTTTTTTAAATTTTAGACAAGTGGTCCATGACAAGTAAAATTTAAAGATGGATTCTTAATGAGCTCTCAAACCTGCACCTTTTTGCTAATTTAACCATCTCTCTATCTCTTCAAATACAAAAGTTACCCATGTTGTCCCTACGAAATCCGGGCACCCTGTATATGGTTACATGTTACGTAGACCTCAGTCGTTTGCGCGTTGCATGATTTAGGTGACGTTTACGACTTCACCCACAGCGCTTCTTCAGCAAATTTTTTAGATAGAGTGAGGCCCAAACCCGTATAAAAGCACGAATATTCGACCAGAAAAGAGAGGCCTGTTTTCAGTCGAAGAAGTCTTACCTCAGGCGGGGCGAGGGCCCCGCAAAGATCCAGCCAAAGGAGGCTTTCGAGAGCAGCCAACTACGTCCTGTAGCCGCCCTCGATTCACGCTGAAGAATCGAGCTCCAGCTTGGTAACTTTCAAATTCCACCTCACCTAGTCCAGAATATTTTCTATAGTAGAAGAACCTGTTCTGATTACGCAGCTGTGCTGGCTTAGTGATGTGCCTAATCACCCCCTCCCCCCCCCAAACTCTCCCTTAAGATCTAGGTGTCGCTGTCTCGGTGCACTAGCTATATTTTTCCGATATTCCAGTACGGAACTTACGCTTCTAAAACTCTGTGACACCTCGTAGTGTCTAGGTGACGCCGTCTCGGTGAACTAGCTATTTATCTTACTGAAGGTTCTCTGTATAAAACCGTCGCTCGTAATAACTCCAAAGTGCTGGTACAGGATACGTCGGTCGCCAGCCCTTCTAAAGGGCTCCGTATATGCATTATCCGCATGGAAAATTCGCCTCTCAGCAAAATTCGAAGGCCTAACGCAGAGCTTGTACAATTTGAGATACGCTTGTAGAGGTCACGAAAACGGCAAACCTTCGTAATTTAGTCCTCCTGTGGTTTTCGGGCTAATTAAACTACTCTATAAGTTCACAAATAATCCCGTACGACCCCCAAAATTAGGCACAATTAATTTTGTTTTAATGTCAGCATATAAGCGGCAATCTTGGCGCCACCACAAACGAGATTGATTTGAGCAGCGCTATCTTCCGACAAATAGCGGAAACTTCCGGAGTCAGGTAGGCTGCAGTCAGGCCAGGCGATAGCAGGCCAAGAAATACGTTTACAAGTGTGGAATATTATTCGTATACTGTACAGATCCATTATATTTTGACAATCATTTTGAAGAATTGGTTTTAGTTGTAAAACTAGAATTAATATATGTTTTATGTTAACTGCTTACTTTAAGTGTAGTCCACGAAACCTGCAATCAGCTATCTACAACATCAAACACAACGGGGAAAAGCAGAATAAATCATCCCGTTGCCTTACATGTTTAGATAAACTGTTTGTCATTGGGACCTGCGTTTTTAAGACGACCTGATTGTGGTGTAAACACTTTTCTCATGTTGGTTCTCGAATTTCTTTAAATCGAGTAAGTACTCTAGAAAATCGTTAATTTCACCCATTTCCTTCAATTGGATGATATGGGACGAAATAACGCCCGTTTTCCGTACAGAAGTTACCGTTAATTCCATGCTCAAAATTGATTTTTGGATTGCATTAAAAATAATACAAGAAGGGTATTCGGAATCCTACATTATTTCTTGCATCAAAACGGTATGCAATTTGATGCCAATGTTAAATCTCACATTATTTGACACTTGTCAGAACTCAAGAAATCTCAAGAAACTCAACAATGTTTCACAGACTCAGAAACAGTTAAATCTGCAAAAAGATAATTTAAAGACAAGGTTATGAGATCGCTTGCACTAAATCTCGTTGAGATGGATCAACTGTTCCAGCTGCATTCAAACGTTAAGGAACGTTGCGGTTGTGACAACAAAGTATTGATCAGCTTGTGGTTGTGACGAAGAACAACCTTTCGTTGCGAATAAAGATTTCGTGGCACATTTGATATTAATCTACTTAAGCGTAATAGTTATTTACCTAACAAGTTCGGGAAGTTAATTTTCCCGAATGAGCACTTTGTTTGCAGCACGACCGAAGGGAGTGCTGCATGTAGTGCGAATTCGGGAAAATTGTTCCCGAAAGAGGTAGGTACAATGTTTTTTGTAACGAATAACGCAAATTATTTAAAAAAGTTAAAAAAATATTATTTAGTGTTTTACAACTTTACTGAGTTGGCAGCACAAATTACTAAATTTTTATACGTATCCTAGCACCTGTTGACGTTTACAGCGCTTCTGGAACACACAATTGCCATAGTTTTTGCGGGAAAGTAAAAAACACCCCGGTGCGGGAAAAGTAATTTTCGGCGCATCGGGAATGACCGGGATATATGAATTTTGAAATCATGAGTGCAAAAAAATATTTTCATCATTACCACGTTATTGTATATTACGATACAAGATCGATAAGTACATTTTACCAGGTAGACCAAAACTTAAGTAAACAAAAGAGTCGAGTTTTTTTTTAATTTTCGATACCTGTTACAAGTGATTAATGATTGAGTACCGTATTATATTTTTGGCACGATGGAATAACAAAGATATTATCAAAATAACGAATTATTTTATTATGTAATATTTACACAGCTCGCTAGTTGCGTTACAGAATGGATGTACTTACCGTACGCTATTTTTCAATTTTTTATGAAAACCAGTCAGGTGTCGTATGATCAACGTACTCGATCTGTCAACAACGCTGGTAAGTATATTAATAAACACGATCGTGCCAAAACCATGGAACTAAACTGAACGTAATGTTCGACTTCAGACTCTTTTTTCAATAGTGCCAGATTTCAAGAAAATTTGCAGCTTAAAGCAAGCTCAAGGCTCTCGTTAAATAAAAATAGTGCCTTAAACTTCCCTTGTATTGTCTGATTTTCTAACTAGTAAACCTATATCTGCTGGTCTATTTTTTTATTGAATAAAAAATGTTTGTCGTTTACCTATTCAGGCCTATTAGGGGTATGACAAAAATTAATGAACCAACAATGAAATTCAAATACTTTTATAAAAACGTAACCTATTCTAATCAAATTAACAAAAATGTCCTCATCCTCTGAAGCTACTAGTATCTTCATGTGTCATAACAGCTTTCTATACCACATATTTGTTGGTGTTCAACGTTCCAGCCACTTCTTTTTGTAAATATACAGTCTGTTCTACAAAAAAGGCCCCGCCTTCTAGCAACTTTATTATTTATTTTGGACCCAATAAACCTTATATCAAATCAAATGGCACATAAAAACCTACATTTTAACATTATCAAAAAAATTTGATCTTCAATTGTTTCAGAGTGGTGACGTCACATGGAATTTATTTAAATAACACTGTATATATTTTTTTACATTTTCTGGTAGAGGCTTTTTTTCTCTTTTCAACAATATAAATAGTTTATGCCCTTACATAAGAAAATTTTCGAGAAAAATTAAAAAACTTTTTTATCGGTGGGAGGCCACGATACAAAACTATAGACAAAAGTGTAACTCAGAAAAGCAAAACAATATTTATTTACAAAAGGGAACACAAAAAACTAACCATTTATAACAAATGTTCGATATGTAAACCATTATTGACAATGCAAATTTGACATCGTCTATTAACACTTCTTGCGGCGTTTATAAATATATCTTGAGGAATGCTTTGGCAAGCATTTCTAATCCTTACTCTGAGATCATCAATATTTTCTGGTGGTGTAACGAAAACAAGGTCCTTAAGGTGTCCCCACAAAAAGAAATCAAGGGGAGTTAAGTTTGGGGACCTAGCTGGCCACTGAATTGGTCCATTTGTGCCAATCCAATTCTGTCCAAAATTTTCGTTTAGGAAATTAGTGTTTATAAGAGAATTATGGACAGACGCACCATCTTGTTGAAAAATGACGTTATTAAATTCTGCAAGAGGCAATTGTTCCAAATATTTCTGTAATTGGTTTCGTAGAAACTGGTTGTATCTAACTGAATTTAGAGTTCCGTCAATAAAGTAAGGTCCTAACAACCTTCCGTTTAAAATACCACACCATACATTAACGCTAAATCTTCTTTGAAAGCGATTTTCTCTAATATTTCTGGGATTTTCTGTACTCCAATAATAGTGATGATTTCAATTAAATAAGCCGTTATTGGAAAATGTGCATTCGTCAGACCATAATATTTTTCTGTAAAAATTAGGATCCACTTTCTGTCTGTTTAAAAAGTAATTACAAAATTCAATTCGACGTGGAGGGTCATTTGCTTCTAAGTTATGTACTAAATGTACCTTATATGGTTTAAAATCATGTTTTTTTAAAATATGATGTACTGTACTACATGACACCTGAAGATTATGTGCAATTTCTCGTGTTGTATTTGCATCTTGCTCTACACTTAACAAAATATCCAACTCCAAATTTTCATCTCGTACTTGGCGGTCTCTCTTTATTTTCTTTAGGGAACCCGTATTCCTTAACGTTTCTTCTAATTTACTAAATTTTTGCCGGGAAGGAGCCTGTCTATCGGGATACCGTGTTTGATAAATACGTAAAGCGTCCACATTCAAAAAATACTTGCAACATGTCAACCATTTCATTGTTAGTAAACCTGGCCATATTTTAATTTGAATATTAAAGCACAAGAGTATAATACAAGAAAACACTTTAGATTATTCTGAAACCTGACAGTTAAAGCGTTTGTCTACTATTTGTTTTGTTTTTCTGAGTTACGCTTTTGTTTATAGTTTTGTATCATGGCCTCCCACTGTGAAAAAGTTTTTGTAATTTTTCACGAAAATTTTCGTATGCAAGTGCATGAAATATTTATATTGTTGAAAAGAGAAAAATAAACCTCTACCACAAAATGTAAAAAAATATATACAGTGTCATTTAAAAAAATTGCATGTTACGTCACCACTCTGAAACAATTGAAGAAAACATTTTTTTGATTGTGTTAAAATGTAGGTTTTTATGTGTCATTTGATTTGATATAAGGTTTATTGGGTTTAAAATAAATAATAAAGTTGCTAGAAGGCGGGACCTTTTTTGTAGAACAGACTGTATTTCGCAAGAGGAATAATTATTTGTGATACCCCTTCGGGGATTAAATAATCTTTAGTAAATCTAAGTAAAGAAAATACTGTACTGCAAGCTGCAAGTTTCCTAAATTGAATTTACGGGAAAATACAACTTTAAAAGTTGACGATGGTAGGAATATTATTTGTTTCCATGGACAAACGTCCATTGTTTGTCTTGAATTATTTGTGACATACTAACTAACTATTCTAGAAAGCATTAAAAGATTATATTTAGAAATTGTATGTGTATTAGGTTTCTGTAAAGTTATTTCAAATTATATTGGTGGTCACTTATTTTTGCCTAGTGTAGTGTATGTTAGAAATATACGTGGTTCCCAAAAGTTTGGCAACCGCTGGCCTAAAGAATATATAAAAATTACACTAATAGTAATTTGGCTTTCAAATCATTAGGGATCCAACCAGCAGAACGATATTATACCTGATTATTGGTAAAATCTAGATGTTAGTGAAAGATAGTAGCTGTTGTTTTCAACTTGTGATACAGCTGGCATATACAATGGTTTTCAAGAAGAGCTTACAGACGATACTTTTGTTATCAGTAGGATTATTTGTTGACGAGGTATTAGCTGTAAGTATATCTATGTCACTGCTAAAGCCATATAGCTCAAAAGTCCACAGTTCCAGCAAAACGACTACAACCTAACCAGCGAAAGAACTGAAATACTGGAATATGACAAGAAGTGGATGGTGTTTAAGTCCAGAAACTTCAAATACAATCGCACTCACGCCGCAGTTAACTTCACTTTGAGTATAAACCGCAACATGCCCAGCCCTGAGGTTTGCAGATTCTACACTAAGTTGCTATAAGCTAACGTAGGTTTTTAGGTGGTGGTGCAGGCTTACAAGTTTTCCAGCAATGAGTACCGCTTGTTTCCGCTGACTTTCAGTACCGGCGCCTGCACTGCTTTTCGAATGAACGATTTTGGCTTAGAAGTACTTACTCGCTGTGGAAACTTTACTAAGTGCCCCGTAATGAAGGTACCGCTCCATTACTAATTTGGAGAATGTAAATAATTTAATTTCTACTTAGGGCTACTATGAAATTTGCAACTGGATACCGGATGAATCTAAATTTCCACCATACATGCCTTCTGGGCGCTACATGTTCGAGATAAAGCTATTGCAAAGCTCCGAGCAGGCTGCAGTGTTGGCGTGGTACATAAAAGTTGAGAAAAAGTTTCACTATGTCTAAACGTGAACCCTGAGAAATTAATTCATCAAGTAGTATATATTCGATTTTTGCTTCAGTGTGAAGGTTTAGGGATATATTGTGTTAGTTTTATTGTGTTAATATTATTTCAAGATGTTCTAATTTGTTTTTTAAAAACGATATCCATGTATTAATGTTGTGGGTTGCATTTCGTTAGGACACTTGTTGGTAAGTGCATGGGCTTACTAAGTGATTCAGGGCAATGGTAAAATCAGCAACGCTGTTTCGTCTTTGCGGTAATGTCCGTAGTAGGCCAAAAATTTTCTTATACACCAGAACCAGTTTAGTAATGTTGAAGGTGTGTCATTTAGTGGAACCCTTGTTCAGACTAAGTAGGTTATGCAATAACCCAATTGAATATTATATGATGGTGCTAGCTAGCAAGGATATGATAGACGTTTTATATTTTGTGTACAACTTAACATAGTTAATTTTATCTAATGTTAAGTTTTTCTAACAACATATTTTCAAAAAAATTGAAGAATTTAAAATATTTAGACAAAGCCCAGAAAAGGTTAAATAATGGAAATGACTGCTAATATCACCTAGCTTCTTTTTGTATTAAAATAAACATTCTATAGCGTAAAAGCAAACATTTATTTAATAAAAGGAAATTGAACAATGCATTTCAAAGCAAAAGCAGGAACTAAGAATAAATGTTTACCTAAAATAAACAATGCGGAATGTAAAAAATAAACATTTAGTAAAGAAAAGAGCACATCAAAATTAAATTTATAATTGACAAAAGAAAAAATTAGTTTATAAAAGGAAAAAGTAATTTTACCTATTTGTAACACTGTTTGCATATTTGCTCTAAATGTTTCTTACAGCAATAGTTTCCACACTTGCAGCACAAACTACGAGTAGAACACGTATTGTCTGTTTTTTACACATATAGCATCTGCCTCTCTTTCTAGAGTGAGTTGATGTTGAATCTGCTTTATCTTGAACAATTGCTGTAGCAGATTTTACTTTTTCAACAACGTCCCTTGCGGATTTTGTTCTAGGAAGGTATTCTCTTTTTCAATCTGTGGTTTTACCAGTAACGTGCCATAATTTTCTAAAAGACGTCGTCGTTTTCGAAGATCATTTGAACCCCAGCTATTAGTTACTTTCAAGAATAAAGGCATTGTAAGAACTAATATCAATTATATTATAGAAGACGATAAGTGGCCAAGAATTTGTTTTCCTTGTTGTTGTATAACACATAACCGCTTTATCCATAGTGTCGACTGCCCCTTTTGTTTTATTGTAGTCTAGCATAATTACACGCTTCTTACTTGTTTGGTTTGATACTGCTTTTTCCGAATGTGGTGTACTTTGCAATATAACACATTTGTTAGATTTTTCGGGAAGGTATGAGATCAAGCAAGTATCAGAAGTAAATGCAAACTTTGAAGACATTTTTGGTACGTTTTTCGTTTGTAGTAGTTCTGGTGGAATACAAGTCTTGTTTCTTTTCAATGTACCAATCATTGTGACATTTCGCTTGAGTAGAAACTGGCCTAGTTCATATGACAGTAAAAAAATTATCGCATGTAATATTGTGTCCTTTCAATCCGTTAGATAGGTCCAAAACAATCCGCATACCCTGATTTTGTTTTCTGACTCCTCCAGGAAGTTTCCCAAGATAAGGCTGAATGTTCCATACGTACGATGTGTTATTGTCGCATAATATCCAAAATTTAATTCCATACCGAGCAGGCTTACTGGGCATGTATTGCCTAAAAGGGCATCTGCCTCTGAACCCACCCAATTGTTCATCAACGGTTACATTTGCATCTGGATTGAACAATTTTGGTAAAATTTCCACCCATTTGTCCGAAAGCTCCCTAATAGCAGCAAATTTATCCCGGGTTCTTCTTTCAGTTCGTGTTTGTTGATTGTCAAATCTTATTACTCTAGAAATTCGTTTGAAATTCTCTAAAGACATTGTCGCACCAAATATACTCCACCTTTTTCGGCGATCCCATAAGCTTTCTGTTGATTCGTTGTGAGATTTGAAAACCACTGCTAAAATCAATAAACCAATATAGGAATATAAATCTTGTGCATCCAAATCTTTCCAACTTGTGTCATACACTCACCAACCTTCTATGTTTGAATTTTCTAAAATTATTTTCTCAATTGATGGTGGAAAGAAAATCATAAAAGCCGATAGCTCGTCTTCCACCCTCGAAGTGGTGTACCTAGTAAGTCCAGGTGTCATTGTAAGAACGTTGTGTGGAGCAAATCTCCCTTGATGTAGAGGAGGTTCAGAAGACCATTCCATTTGGTTGTCTTTCGATAACATAGTTTCAGATGTCACATTTGAAATTTCTGGTTCTTCCTCATCTGAGACACTTTCCGAACGAACAGAAACATGATCGTTAATTTCTAAGCACTCCTCTTGGTCAGATGGATCCCATCCATCAGAGGAATCTTGAAAATCACATAGTTCTTCGTCTGAATTAATAATTGCTTCCTCTAGTTGCTGTTTTATGTCAAAGAAGGCACACATTTTTATTGTTTTGAAGTCATAATAAAAAAAAGTTACTCCGCACAAGATGTCCACAGAACTAAGATTCAACACTCACTGAACGATACATGAACTGTGTTGTAAGAAATACTGGAGAAGTTTATATCCAAGTCTCAACCTGTGTTGCCATTACTCGCACCGCGCAGAGCCGAATTATGCGATTTCAGCTTGTTTCGGCTTCTAAATAGAAGTGCACAAAAGTGACCCAAAAAACCTATGTGTGTAAATTTAAATTTCTAAAATACTGAATCGAATATTTTTCCGCCAATGTTAATTACAACTAAAGTTATTTCTCTGGAAAACTAAAAGTTGTTGTATAAGACATTATTGGACTAATAATGTTATTTTGCATTTCTCTTTTATCAGTTAAAATATTTGCACAACTATTAAAGCCACCCTGTATATTCACCCGGTGTGTATTTTCAATTACCAACAAACTTATCCACTGTAGCTCTAATGGCAGCCAGTTTAACACATTCCAGCCGCTGAAGACGGTTTCCTTTGTTGTCGAAACGTAAGCAGCTTAGTAACAATTAATAGCGGCTTTGCGACATGATAGTATAAAATATCTCTATCCTTGTTTCGTCAATTTTCCAAAAATCTTTTATTAAAGGCGATTATCTTTGAAAGCTCCTGATAAATACAGAAGGCGTAACGCAGCTTTCATCTCGATTTTATTAGTTTGTTGATGATGTATTGATTTTTTCCATGGGTTTGCTTTGTCAAGGATGCTTATCACAATATCACTTACCATTTGTTTATTTGTGAAAAGTGAAGAACACCGAAGATTTTGAAAAATTATTCACACTGGGTAAATGTCTTAGGATATTTTCTGCCCTTGTTCGAACAGATTGTGTAGGGAAAGCGTTACTCCACTTTATACCGTCGTTGCCAAAATAGCAATAGTAACTCTTACTTTTCAAGGCATTCGCATTTACTTCAAATTCTCCTTCACTACCTGCATTTTCTTTGCTATCATCGGGATCTTCAAGTTCTGAGTAGCTGCTACGAATACTGTGAGAGGACGCGACTTATAGGTTATAGTAATGGACACAAACATAGACAATTAATGTTTAATGCTTAAGTTTTTCGTTTGCATTTGGTAATTACGAGATGCAGAATGTGTTTTTCCAATATAAGGAATTGTTGCACGTGCAAGCATATTAATGGGTAGATTAAGGTTTTGACTTTTGACGCTCAGCTGCGACTGCGGGCATATTAAGTTACACATACAGGGCCCTGGACCATTTTTGCTTTCAGCTTAATAGTGAAATATGTGGCCTCATAATTCACACTTTTCTTACAGGAAACTGGAGATATTTGGGCATAGTCACCCACATCGAGGGCACCGAAAATATTATAATACGATTTAAATTGAGGTAGAAATACTGCGTCATAATGGAAACATTATGATTGGATAATTACCTAGCGGAAATGCTGTGATTGGTATTTCCGAGAGGGGATACCCACTGCGAGCGGCTATTTAAAGGGAAACTCGACGGAGTCAAAACAACAGTTTTTGGGCACCTTACTTGATCCCTAATTCCGCGGTTGTCGCTACATTTAATCTGCGGGCGAGATCCTCGCTACTGCAGGTTAAGGGCAGACGACGGTGGTTTTCCTTATCCCTAATTCCGCGGTTGTCGCTACATTTAATCGGTGGGCGAGTTCCTCGCTACTGCAGGTTAAGGGCAGACGACGGTGGTTTTCCTTATCCCTAATTCCGCGGTTGTCGCTACATTTAATCGGCGGGCGAGCTCCTTGCTACTGCAGGTTAAGGGCAGACGACGGTGGTTTTCCTTATCCCTAATTCCTTGCACTGACTAAGTCACCGTATTGCTATTATTACACCAAAAATTGAAGAGCATTACATTTCCCATTAGACTGTGCCCACTGCAGAAAGGTAAAGGGAACAATTTGGTTGTTAAATTTAGTTTTATATACGAGAGTATAGGGTTTATTGCTTTAATAAATGTATAAAGCCTTTTTGGCGTTTTATTTCATCAAAGTGTGTGTATGAGCCTACTTAAATGAAGAACTTGCAGTTACAAGGGTTATAAGAACCCTAAGGGTACACAAGTTACGAGAACTTGTTTAAAGCATTCATAAAATCTGTTAAATTAAAACAAAGTGATGTACACAACGTGGGGGTTATGGATCACTAGAGGCCATCAGAAGACACCGACGTGCCCATTTCCGACACCACAAGTCTGTCTCGTTACAATACCTACTTATATTATCCAACTCTTCACCATTAGATCCACTAATTTCGTCATCGCTGTGTATTTCGTTCCATAACGCCTGAAGTTGCTTCATTTCTTTCTCATAGTCTCCCAGTTTGCTGTTTTGTAAATATTGTGAATATTAGACAACATGAATAAAAAGAAACGTTTATTACCTTGAAACCGCAATTGACAATTCCATTCCTGAGCACACAATTTTAAAACGTATTAAGACAGGTGCGGTGTGTCACACCCCAGTCAAATTTAAACGCACCTGATTGAAAAACACGTCAATTTAAGACTGATATTCCCGACTCTTAGGCGCGAATTTTAAAAAGTTACAAGTAATTTTTTATTAAAGCCTATTAGGGGTACTCATATACACTTATGAAAAAAATTAATGAACCAACAATGAAATTCAAATACTTTTAAGAACACGTAACCTATTCTAATAAAATTAACAAATATTCCAATTTTTTTAAGCTACTAGTATCTCCATGCATCAGAACAGCTTTCTGTGCCACATATTTTTTGACATTCTTCTTAGCGAAGAGGAATTATTATTTGTGATACCGCCTCGGGGATCTAATAAAAGTTAGGCATATTTTAGGTAAAGAAAATACTGTACTGCAAGTTGCAAGTCTCGTAAGTTGAATTAATAGAAAACTACAACTTTAAAAGTTGCCGATGGTAGGTATATTATTTGTTTCCATGAAAAAACGTCCATTGTTTGTCGTAAATTATTCATGACGTACTACCTAACGTAAATATCGTGGAAAACATTAAAAGATTGCCTTTAGAAATTTTGTTCAATTATATTATGTTTCTGGAAAGTTATTTCAAATTATATTGGTGGTCACTTATTTCAGTCAAGAAGTGTAGTAGCGATGTGTCGATCCGATCGGATTCGATACAAAGGATCGAATCCGGGGAAGGATCGATTCGGATCGAGTCTAAGTTTCGGTCCGGATTCGTTCCGAGGAACGAAAAGGTCGCGAGGCGTTAATTCTCGCGGACATTCATTCCTTTGGCATTCCGATATTCAATCCATTTCAATACAGAATACAATGTGTTGATGGGGAACAGCAAATGATGATGGTGTTCGTTTTGAGGCTCGACGTCGACAGGCGACACATGATACGGCCGAAGTTGCATGCTTTTTTTATCAGTTATCAGTGATTTATTGCTTTTGGCGTTTTTGTATGTGCCCAATTGACGTTTGAGCCATATAAACATACTGATTTACCGACTGCGTGACCACTCACCAAAACAAAGATACGCGCGTTGTTTGTTCCGGGTCCGGAATGACCCAGGACCCCGGGAGTCTGAAATGCACATTTAATTTCGATGTCGATCCGAGAATCGAATCCGATGGACTCGATCCACTTGCGGAATGGGATTGGAATGAACGAATCCGCAAAAGTATCGAAACTTCCCGTCACTAAAGTGTAGTATAAGTTAGAAAGATACGCGGTTCCCAAAAGTTTGGCAACCGCTGGCCTATCTTTATATTCTTATATATAACATAAAATCATTACCTGATAAGAAAATTCCACTAATTCGACTTTGGCATTCCAATCATTAGTGATCCACATAGAAAAACGATATTATACCTGACTATGATCCTGATTAGTAAAAGATAGCCTTTATAATAAATAGCTATTGTTATCAACTTGTGATACAGCTGGCATTTACAATGGTTTTCAAGAAGAGCTTACAGACGATACTTTTGTTAACATTGGGATTATTTGTTGAAGAGGTAATAGCTGTAAGTATCACTAGCTTACTACTAAAATCAAATAGCTTAAAAGTTGACAGTTCCAGCAAAGCGACTACAACCTAACCAGCGAAAGAACGGAAATACTGGAATATGACAAGAAGTGGGTGGTGTTCAAGTCCAGAAACTTCAAATACAATCGCACTCACACTTCAGTTAACTTCACTTTGACTATAAACCGCCACATGCCTAGCCCTGAGGTTTGTAGATTCTAAACTAAGTTGCTATTAGTTAACATAGGTTTTTAGGTGGTGGTGCAGGCTTACAAGTTTTCCAGCAATGGTACCGATTGTTTCCGCTGTCTTTTAGTACCGGCGCCTGCAATGCTTTCCAACTGCACGATTTTGGCATAGAAGCACTTACTCACTGTGGAAATTTTACCAAGTGCCCCTTAGTGAAGGTATCTTTCGCCGTTAGCGATTTGAAGAATGTAATAATTTAATTTCTACTTAGAGCTACTATGAAATTTGCAACTGGATACCAGATGAATTTAAATTTCCACCATACATGCCTTCTGGGGCGCTACATGTTCGAGATAAAGCTATTGCAAAGCTCCGAACAGGTTGCAGTGTTGGCGTGGTACATAAAAGTTGAGAAAAAGTTCCACTATGTCTAAACGTGAACCCTCAGAAATTAATTCATCAAGGAGTACTTACTTGATTTTTGCTTCAGTGTGAAGGTTTAGGGAAATATTGTGTTAGTTTTATTGTGTTAATATTATTTTATGAATAAAATTAAGAAACTGCAATGTTCTAATTTGTTTTTTATATGCGATATCTATGTATTAATGTTGTGTGTTGCATTTCATTAGGACACTTGTTGGTAAGAGCATGGGTTTGTTAATTGATTCATGCCAACGGTAAAATCAGAAACCCTGTTTCGCCTTTTCGATAATGTCCGTAGTAGGCTAACGATTTTCTAATACACCAGAACCAGTTTAGTAACGTTGAAGGTTTGTCAGTGGAACCCTTGTTCAGAGTAGCTAGGTTATGTTTTAACCCAATTGAAGATTATATGGTGTTGCTAACTAGTCAAGGATAAGATAAAAGTTCGTATAAAAGTTCGAATAAAAGATCGAGCACAACATAACACAGTTACCTTTATGTAGTGTTAAGTTTTTCTGATAACTTTTGACTCTTTTGAGTTGAAACCTCACATTATCATTCTACTGATGCTAAGATCCATGCTGAATTCTAAAGGTCAGAACTGTTTCCCTAAATTGTTCCAGTGTGTGAATATTTCAACAGGTTGACCGTTACTCAGAAAATACCTTAGGATAAAAGATATATAGTTTTGACTATTGGGAGTAATACAGCTAATGAAATCTGTAATAAAGTTAAAACATTTGGCAGTTTCAATTCCAAAATCGACTTGCATCAGCATAGTAAGCTCTTCGTCAACTATGGTTGACAGTAAGGGGGCGTTGACATCCCGTTGATTCAATTCCTTTGTATTTTTTGTCAAAATCCAACAGGAATGTTCTCTCCAAAATGGGCGTTACAGGAGAACTCTGCATGAATGTGTAAATGCCATTAAGTACGCAAGAAGAATTGACGGGTTTTCGTTTTTCAGAGGCTTCAGACGTACCTTCTTTATAAGAGGCCACTTTATTGTCAAACCTTTTAGGTTTGTCGAGTGTCTCCCGAAGTTCAATGACTGAACTGTTCTGACCTCTTGTAGATCGAATAACGTCTTGTCTTGAATGTCAACTTGTCTTGACAGTTCCGTCAAACCATTTGACAGAGAGAGGCTTCTTCTTTCTCTCGCTTCAAACTTGAGCAGCCACACCTGCGTCAATAAGTGTGACCTCTGGCCTTTTGTGTTCAGTTGTCCCTTAAGTTTTCAATGTCACAGGAATGACTTTAGACAGAATTGTGTTTGAAACGACCTGGTCATTCTGGGTTTTAGCTGGAGCCTCATTTACATTTTTGTCGTTGGTAAAGGTTTCTACCACATCGGCCACGGGAGTCGCTAGAATCTTCTTCCTACATATTAGAGGGTGGTGTAGGTACTTATAACCGTGCGTACCACAATTCTTCTTGTTTGAATCGCCCCTGACTGCATGTGATGGTAGAAGGCAAGAAAAGCTCAGTTTCTCCCACCGTTTTTCTGTGTCAAGTTTATTTAATTGATAGCATGTTTCAATGAAATGGTTCTTTTTGTTACAGAATAAATAAATTCTGTCTTACTTGAACTTTCCAAAGTGATGCCAATCAGCCAAGATGATTCTTTCGGTTGTTTGGAGGGCTTGTCAGGTTTATTACACTTCTTGTCATGGTCTGTCTTTTCTTAGTTTTTCTGGTACGATATTTCGAAGAAGGACCTTGTTTCAATATCTCCTAATGCTCCTGCAATGTCGCTCAGCCAAGTAGAGAAATTTTCAAGAATATTTTCCTCGTTCGGAAGATGCATCTTTACTTTTTCCCAATCCAGTCTAAAAGATGGTGAAAATTTGTTCAGCGAGTATTTCATCAGCACGGGGTTAATCAGGTGTCCTTACATCTTTAATGCGACTAGGGTATTTTTCATATGCCTCACCAAATTGGTAAAGTCGATCAACTTATCCAGTATTCCATCTTTGAATGGAAGCGCTTTTTTGACTTTATCAAGCAGCAAGTCCACGATGCAGTCAGATTTTCCAAAGCTTTCCTCAAGGATCTTTATCACTTTCGAAACATTGCGTGGAACCAGAAGCATGGACTCAACTACATTTTAGGCTTTTCCAGAAAGCCTCCTCTGAAACCGGAAGAGATCTTCCGTTTCAGTGAACTTGCAGAGAGAAGTTTTTCCCTCAAATTCAGTTTTAACACTAGACCAGTCCTCGTGCAAGTTCTCAAGCAGTTGCTTATCAAGCCACGAATCTTTCCATGTCGTTGTGAGCGTAGCTTTGGTAAACCGATCCGGAGTTCTGCTGGGTTGTCTGCAGAAGTAAAGGCTTAGGGGAGGCCACTCCTTATTTTCTCGATTGAGCCAGAGTCCGACTTCTTAGTGGTTTCTGGTTCGCAATCCATTTTCAGGGTTTATATGAAGCAAGGGTTTAACTTTCTCAACCACTCATTTACGTTGGGCTTCTTAGGAGACGCTTCGTTTCACGAAGATTATCGTCATACAGATCCTGAGTCACTATTACTAGAAGAATAATCTTCTTCCTCGACCTTTAAAAAAGTTAGGGCTAACATTTTCTCAGTCGACGAAGATCGTTGTCGTCGAGGGCATCATAAAATTCTCGCTGGAGTTTGAGCTCTTCCTCTCGTTGTCTAATTTTTAATTTTTCCAGCTTTCTCTGAACCTTTTTCCTCTCGACCTAGGTCTCAGCGTCAGCCAGAGTCTTGTCCAGGTGAAGTTGAGCCTCCGGTCTTTGACGGGCTGTAGCGCTGTGAAGAAACTCCATAGTTCTTCCTCTCGCATCGACGAAGGTTTTTGTCATTTCACTGCCACTGTGTACTGTCAATGCGCTGGTTCAAATTTGGGCTTGTCGTAAGGGTGAACGAACCGTATTAATTTGATAGTTATAAATATGCACCAAATAATAGTAGTAGCTCTCAAAGCAATGGTAAAGTAATTTAAACTCCTTCTCTAAAGAAGAAATACGTATGTGTGGCAACTGTATTTGCTGATTATGCTTCCTCATATCAAAATATTGATAGATAACTTCCTCTTTTAGCATCTTTCACATTTATTCTTGGATAGTCCTCTCCTCACAAACTCGGCATATACTTCCTTCTTTAAGTATCGGCCAAAGCTATTTCAAAATTTTGTTTTTTATCACCTCTTGTATCCTATAGTTCTGCTTGTTCAATCCATTTTGCCTTAATTTTCTAAATAATTTAATATTTATTTTAATGCCTAATTCCACATTATATGCAGCAGCCCGGCTTTGCAGAAAATTTTGATGTTGATGAGTTATGACAGGTGGTATCTAAAAACTATAAAGCCTTAAAATATCTAGAGATTTCGGAGTATCAGACGAAGCAATACACGCAAATTCCAAAACCGATGGGTTGCTCAGCGGCTATTTAGACACATTTTTTAAGATAAAACAAACATTTTCAAGGTGGCGAAATGGCTGTACGAGTGAGGAGAATAACAATTACATTGAAGGAGGGAGTTCAGTTAATTAAGTACCGGCAGTCAACTGGAATAGATATGCAAAGAGAGTATGAAGCCTTTAAAAACAGTTATGTGTATAAATATTTAAAAAAAAACTAACATCTGTGGTTTGTATTGTTTAATGCATTTATATTTGAGGATGACTAATGTGTCTATACTGCTAGATTTTCTAAGCATGTTTGACGATAATGTGGTTTACAAGGATAGTTCTATGAAATTGCTTTATAATTATCATTTTAGAACGGTGTACATCTAATTTATTTCACGTTATTCAAAAGATTGTTCTAAAAGTGCCAATAAAATACAAGTATAATATTAAAGAAATTATTATTACAAACAAAATATTATTAAACAAAACATTTTGAATGTACATAACGTAATACAAACATATTACACAAGGACGCAATTTACTTTCTTGACAAGTTACACAAACAGCAGGGATGTGCTGGAATAGCCAATTGTGGTAATTTAAAATTGAAAACATCATCACCGTTTCTAGGACATAAACAAGTTCATTGTTAAATATTTTTAGCATATAGAATTAAATTGTATAAATATAAGCAACACGTTTTGTAAAATAAATCAGTATTAATTTGATGGACATGCTCATTTTAATATCGACAAAAGGGTATGCTATCCAAGCCATAATTTTGATAGCTGAGGCTGCCAACTGGCATAACCCTTAACATTTTCATCCAGGAGATCGTTTTCAAGCCATAATTTTTAGTTTGTGAGGCTGAGAATCGGCGATCTACAACCAACGTTACTACAGAAAGTCGATACTGGCACTACACCAAGTCGGTACAGTTATAGTTATTAAAGGAGCCCTAATTATTACTTAATATAATTTAATATTAATGTATAGACCATTTTAAACGTTTTAAATGTTTCAATGTCGTTAATTTTTTTAGAATAATTCTAATCTAGTTGAGTAATAACCACCAAGAATTAGTGCTACAAAAATCATTTAAAATTATAATACTGTTGGTAATCATTAGGCATCAATTAGATTTTATTCTGTGATTCATTATGAGACACTAGCTTTAATAATAATTTTTCAGTTATTGGGGTATGCCGTATAATAAATCAGTAACTATCAGCTGGGCGCTGTCGTGAATTGATGGTTAATTACGTCAGGCATTTTTGTAGTTGGAGGTTAATTACATCATTAAAAACTAATTATAAAGCCATAATTGATGAATGGTTACTGTCTGCTCCTTTAAAGTAGGAAAAATATGTCTACCTCCTCGTCAACGGTATTGCATTAATAAAAAACTAATCGTGCAAATGTAAAGGAGGTAAGATAGAAGGGGGGGGGGGGTAAGTGTTGCAAACCGCTGGTGTAAAGGATATATAAAGTTCTTTAATTGTTATAAAATTACACTGATCGGATTTGTGCTGTCCTATCATTATCAGCCTAAGTAGCAGAACGATGTTATGTTTATCTTCTCGTAAAATCTCACTGAAAGATATTCTTGTTAATTGCTGCTGCTTCCAACTTGTAACACAGCTAGCATTTAAAACGGTTTCAAAAAAGGGCTTGCAAAAGATACTCTTATACTAGAATTAGGACTGAGTAGTAGCTGTAAGCATCCTTATCGTACGTTTAAGATAATATAACCCAAATAGTGGCAGTTTTATCTAAATAACTACAACCTAACCCGCGAAAAAATAAAAATACTGAAAAGAGAAGTGGTTAGTGTTCAAGTCCAAAAACTTCAAATACAATCGTACCCATGCCGCAATTAATTGCACTTTGGACATAAACTGCCCCTTGTTCATCCCTAAGGTTTGTGGTTTCTGAACCAAGCTACTACGAGCTAACGTTGGCTTCGAAGTTTGCAAGCATCGAACACCGCCTGTTTCCGGTCTCTTTCACTACTGGTGCCTGCGATGCTTTCCGGAAGAACGTTTTTGGCTTGCAAAACTTGAGTTTTTGTGGAAACCTTACCAAATTCCCTTTAATAAAGGGAATTGCTTTCTGTTAAGGCGGTGCAGAATAAAAATTATTACAGTTATGCTTAAGGATACTATGATATTTCCAAATGGATACTGGATGAATCAAAATTTCCATCACACATATCGTCTAGGCGCTACGTGCTGGACGGGAAGGTAGTACAAGATTCCGAACAGATTGCAGTAATGGCGCGGTACATAAAAATTGAGATCTGTTGTGTTTGAACCAACAGAAAGTAACTGCTATCAGTTATTTTGAATTAATTTGAATTCTCCGTGCTTTAAAAAATTAGTTTTTTTTGAAAATCTCTCTATAATCCCTAGAAGCAGCAATATCTCACAATTAAAATTTACTAAGTTCAATTGATGTGTATCTGTTAACAAATTTGTGTAAACCTAACCTCTTTATTTTGTGTGTGATGTTAAAAAATAGAAAGTCGTTAAAACAATTGGTGTCTTAGTACCTACCCACTATTGATTTTAAAGAATGTAACATAGAAGTGAATTATTAAATACAAGCCAAGCTAGGCTATGTTTAGAAACCCCGCATTCGCTCTCTTCATTTAACGGGGACGACTCTTGACTATACATTTCGCCATTTTCTCTCCGATGGGTAGCTGAGTGCTCTGACGTGAGTGACATGTTGAGTTTAGTAGATTTCCTTACCCGTAAAAAAGATTTCTCCTCTATCTGTGTCTAATTCATTCTTAAGTCTTTTGTTGAGATCTTTATCAAAAAATCATTAATTAGATAGGGTAGTGTAATAGGTCTACAATTGTATAAATTGTCTTTTTCGTTTTTCTAAGCAACATAATCATATATCTTCGTTGCATACCGATGGAGTATTTGTAGCATTTATATAAATATTTATTGCATAGAACTACAACTGCTGTTAGGACCTCGCTTCCTTCTTCCTCTATTATTGATCCGCTGGATATTGATGTCAGTGAAAAGGGAAATTTTAATTTCAGTGTAGTTAGTTGTGATAAGATTGGCAAGATTATTGACAGCATTGAGTCGAATGCAGTTGGATATGATAACATTAATATCGCAATGCTGAAGTTGTGTTGTCCGTATATAATTCCAATCGTGGCCCATATAATTAACACTAGTATAACTGAAGGTGTATTTCCTCACTGTTGGAAGTATGCTGTAATCAAGCGACTACCCAAAAACAAGAAACCTGTTGATTTTAAAGACCTTCGTCCTATCAGTGTTCTTCCAACTCTCTCAAAAGTATTTGAAAAAATAATTTTCTCTCAACTAACTGATCATCTAGCTAAAAATAATCTTTTACCTTCAATTCAATCTGGTTTTCGTGCCGGTTATAGCTGCACTACAGCACTGTTAAAGGTCACAGATGACATCCTATCAGCCTCTGATAGAGGTGACATGACTATTTTGGTGTTGCTTGATTACAGCAAAGCATTTGACACCGTCAATCATGAAACCTTAATTACAATTTTAAAATTATTTGGCTTAGGTAAAATTGCACTAACTTTAATAAGGGATTATCTAGTAAATCGTACACAAAGTGTGCAACTGGACTCGAAATTATCAAATCCATTGCCAATATTGCGAGGAGTTCCTCAGGGCTCTGTTTTGGCTCCTTTATTATATTCCATTTACACCTCCGTTCTCATCAACAAAATTAGTCGCTGCAGTGTACATGTTTACGCTGATGATACGCAGCTATACCACTCATTTAATCCGTCAGACGTGCATGATGCCGTGCAGTCAATAAACTCCGAACTGGAATTTATCTTTAATGCTTCCACCCAGCTTTCTTTACAAATTAACCCGAATAAATCAGCATTGTTATTACTTGGAAATAAAAACAATTGCAAAAAGCTGATAAACGAGATAAATGTTAAAATAAATGATGTAAAAATTCCAGTTCTGGATAAGGCAAAAAGTTTAGGTTTAGCAATAGATAATAGTTTTAGATATAGAGATCATATTAACGGATGTATATGTCGAGCTTATCATCGTCTCAGGAAGCTTTTTATTCATAGATCATATTTTAATATTGAAATTAAGATAAAGCTTTGTGAAGCATTAGTACTTTCACAATTAAACTACTGCGTCGCAGTTTATCATGCAAGTATTGACAGTATTACATCTGCTCGAATACAAAAAATTCAAAACGCCTGTTTGCGATACATATACGGTATACGTAAGTATGATCATATATCGTTTAAGCTTGTGGAAAGTGGTTGGTTGTCCATGAAAAATCGGCGAATTCTTCAGTGTCTGTGTTTGTACCATAAAATTCTAACAAACAAAAGTCCTCCGTATCTTTATAACAAAATAACATTCCGAACTGATATCCATAATATTTCGACTCGATTTCGGGGTCTTATCTCTCCTCCACACCACAGTTCTGTACTCTTTGAGAGATCATTCTGTTATCAGATTTATACCTTATACAATAGGGTATCAAATTCTTGTATAGTATTAAAAAGTTTAAGTCCGTAATTCGTTCCGAATTGTTAAGAAAACAATTGCAGTAATATATATGTGAAAACGAATATAAATTTGTAATTTTTTATTTTTAAATAATATTTCATATATTTTATTGTCTGTTATCGTATATCTCACTTTGTTAGCGTTTTTAAGTGTCTCTGGTTCAATTACCTTTTAAGATACATATGTCATGTATTCTATATAAGTAGAAAGTGGAACACTGCAGAATTAGTTAGGAATATTCTTTAGGTTAGGCAAGTGATTTTCCATAATATTTTAGAAGAAGTCAAGGTTTAGGTGGAAGAGCAAAGAAGGTTTACCACCCGATTTGAATCTCGCCTTGTGGTTGGGCAGCATATAGCATTTAAGAATTATTACGCTTTTTCGAATGATGTATTTTTTTCTTCTTGTGTTGCTCAATAAAGCTCTATTATTATTATTATTATTTCAACCAAAACTCCATCTAACCCACTGCATTGTTGTTTTCAATTTTAATAAGTGATAATCTTACTTTTTTTTACATTTTCTTAGTTTTTTCGTTTAACTATGGTCTTTTTCTATAGCCAAATATTCCAATTTTATTTTCGTCCTACTTTAGCTCCCGGCTGGCTGTTCGAAAAATACGCTAATGGTGAATCGTTAGTCAGTAATTATCTGAACGTCATTTTGGTTCTGCTCTTTAAATATAGATTAGTAGTTTTTAACCTGTACCAGAGAGAGATGACCATCGTAATTGCTTCTGCTCCCTATTTGTGGCACAGCTGGCATTCAGAATGGTTCTCAAGAAGAGCCTGCAGAAAATACTGTTGCTAGCATTAGGACTACTTCTTGAAGAAGTAGTAGCTGTAAGCATCTTTATCGAATGTCTAAGATCAAATAACTCAAATACTGACAGTTTCAGCAAAACGACTACAACCTAACCAGTGAAATAATGGAAACACTGGCATATAATGAGAAGTGGATGGTGTTGAAGACCAGAAACTTTAAATACAATCGCACCCATGCCGCAGTTAATTACACTTTCGACATAACCTGTTCCTTATTCAGCCCTAAGGTGTGTAGTTTCTAACCTAAGCTACTACGAGCTAACATTTGTATTGTAGGTGGTGGTGCAGGCTTACAAGTTTGCAAGCAACGAGTACCGCTTGTTTCCCCTCTCTTTCACTACTGATGCCTGCGACGCTTTCCGCAAAGACGACTTTGGCCTGCAAAACCTGAGTTTTTGTGGAAACTTTACCCGTTGCCCAGTACTAAAGGTAGCGCTATCTGTTAAGGCTGTGTATAATGAAAATAATTACAGTTTCGCTTAGGGCTACTATGAAATTTGCAACTGGATACCGGATGAATCCAAATTTCCACCTTATATACCGTCTGGACGCTATATGTTCGACATAAAGTTGGTTCAAGGCTCCGAACAGGTTGCAGTGATGGCGTGGTACTTAAAAATCGAAAAACGGTTCCATTATGTTTGAACCATCACAAAGTAACTGCTATCAGCTTCAGCTATTTTAAATTAATTTGAATTCTTTGTGCTTTGAATAATTCGTTTTTTATTTGTTCTTCGAGGTCCAGGCTTAAGGGAAAATGTGTGAGTTTTATTGTGTTAAAATTAAAGTAGAAAATTAGAATTGCAATGGGCTGATTTGGCTTTTGTAAACGCGATGTCAACTTATTAGTATCGGAGGTTGTATCCCATTAATATACTTATTGAATGTCCTTACTGTTTGATTCAAGACCATGGTAAAATGAGAAGCGCTGTTTTGAATTTTCGACAATAACCTTAATAGGGTACAAATGTTCTAAGATATAGACTGAACCAGTTTGGTAACGCTTTAAATGCGCTCTTGAATGGCACTCTTTTGTTCAGATGGAATGATGCTAAGTACTTTTGCAGTTGCAGATCAACTAACTTTGTTTACATGAGTAAGGTAGGTTATGTTAATGCAAGTCATAATTGCGCACTTTAGTTCAGGGGACTGTCAATATCGAATTCTGCAGGTAAAGAAGAACAGAAAAGTAACGCAGGTAAAAATTATATGGTAGTTAATACAAGTTAATACAGTTTGGGTACAACTCAATATAATGTATAACTATTTCTCATGATGCACCAAATATGGGACAAATTTAACTATGCATTTTGCTGAATGACAAATTCTCACTTGGAAGTGATTCTATCACTACACTACCGATATTACACCATTGAAGCACAGAGTACAGCTTGGAGCACTTACGGCCTCTCGAGGTCTGAGGTAACTTTGACCTCGTCGAGTATAACAAGCATCTGAAGCCCAGCCTACCGTTTGGAAGTTCCGTTTCCGTCTAACTGTGGTACCGTGGAATTTGATTTTGACTCCTGTTCGGATATTTAAAAGGACTCCAAATCGCTATGTATCGCTCCACCGACGTAACACTACGAGGACTTCCCGTTAAGAGCGTGTAGATCAACGCCGACTGCTCGTAATCAATCTATGAGCTGTAGCTGTCCATGCTGATTTTATGTTCGTGCAGAATATAAATTCCCAGTTCATCTACTCACCGATCGTGTTCCACTTTGCTTGAGGTATTGATATGGATGTCTGCTACCGTCTTCTCCGTAGAGAAATATGCACTCTTCACTCGAAGCTTTTTCAGCACGTTCCTGATAAAATGGTATCGGATGTCTACGTTGAGACTTTATGGCAGCTTAAAGTTCTATCCGTTGTATATTTGTTGCTAAGCAAGTATCCTACAACCAAGTGCTTTACATTGATATAATTTTCGTTGAGGTTTTTGATTTCGTACATTTACTGTCTGGCAGATTTTTGACATGTCGACCGTGGAAAGAAAATTTCAGTATTTACTGTGTTGTGTTACGTCTTGCACCTGCTTGGTCGCCTGGTGATATGTTTACGGAGTCTACCATTTTTTTAGAATTATACTTCGAGTCCATATTGACGTATTCATCTGTAAAGGTTATACTTAAAATGGTATTTTCCATTTGAATCAACATTCCCAGCATGTAATCCTCTTGCTGTAAGAAGCTTTTCATAAATGTAGAAAGGGGTGGCTATATCACATGGTGGTTGTAAACAATTCCAAATTATATTAAAAGGGCCGTAGAATCATTGAATGAGAAAACAACCACAAATACATATAATTAGAAAATTGTAATGTGTTAGTAGTACAGATTCCCATTAATACTTAATCACTTACCAAAATACTTGCATTTATTAAGTATCGATTCATCATTCTAGCGGAAGCAGTATCATTACCTGAAACAAAAAATACGTTTCAGATTAAAAATTTTAAATCAGTGATTGTAATATTCTGTCGGTGCAGGTAAATAAAAGCACTGACGTGGCGTTAGCAATTACGGAAAACGGGAAAAGGATTTGGAGTTTTTTACACTAACGAAAAATATTGTTTGCATTACCAAAATGTTTAGGTAGAAAGTATTGCTACTTTAATGTTTCCCACATTTACTAATATCTAATTTAATCAACAGTAGAACAACTATATTTCTTCCATATTTTAAAAAAGTATTAGTAAACCGAAACTGCAAAACCTGCAGTTATAATATCAAATTTATCGTGTGTTCTGGATACTATCACAATACTCCTAGCCACTAGGATTATTAGGGCCATGGTTTGCAATAGATGTTTTATGTTTGATTAAAATGAAATTAATTTGTCTTATAGTTAATTACTGATATTTATAAGAATCTTGTTTTGTGCGTTTACATTTTTTTTAAGTATGTAGAGTTAAAAGTCTGGGAGTAAACCTTGTGATATTTAATATCAATATTTAAGTCCATGATTTGTTCAAAATGGTTAAATAACAGTAAGAGGAAATTGCCTCTTGTGAATTTTATATGCATTTTCAGCATTTTACAATACATGATACAAGCAAGTTTTTTCAATGTTTCGTTTTCAAAAGTAATTAATTTTTACACTCAGTGGCGCTGCTGCAGTTTTCTCCTTATTCTCATAGCCAAATTTTGCAATGACCTTCTCACAACTTTATTTCAGCAGGGATTTTAGCTTTCAAATATCCTGTACACTTGAAAAATTTGCTAACATTTATTCCAAGGTTGTCATATTTGCACTGAAGGTTTGTAGAAAGTATTACCTGCAAATACTCATTCTTCTTTAGCAGAGATTCGCAAAGCCATTGAGATTTACAAACACCCTAATAATCTCAATCAAGACGAAGGTTTTTCCCTTTCTTCTATGTGGAAAGTTCTAATTTTCCCGCCCACCGTCACTTAACCGCGACGACACTTGTCTATAAATTCTCACCCTTCTCCTTCCCATCGTTACAACAGTTTCGCCTCTGGAATGGTTTACACGTTGGGTTATCGTTTTTTTCTGTTTTTCCTCCTGATGAAGCCTTTACGAAAGTGGGCGAAACGTTGAGTTTTTCGACCTCAATAATGACACGGTTCAATCTCGGAAGTCGTTTGTTACCGTTTGTTCCAAGCTTGTCAGAATTATACTGATGGTTTGGAAAAGGCATTGTGTTTTTTAAATGTTCAAAGCTCTGTGACAGTAATTAAAAAACTCTAAATATCTACTTCAAGCAATCTGAAAATTTTCTGTAAGCTTGCTGATAATTTGCTGTAAACTAGCTTAAAATTTACTGCAACTGTTTTAAATATTGTCTCTAAGTTATACAATATCTACGGCAAATATATCGAAATTTACAGAAAAGTCGCTAAAATTATTATTGCTAAATGTAAAATATTACTAAAATTATCCTACAAACATGTTCATAATAAGAGAAGATGAATTGCAAATTTAGTCAATATTTCTATACTGTATTCACGATCTTTTCAGACCATGTTAAGGGGACAGTCTTCTTGGTAAAAGTAACATTGAATCGATTTTTAAGGTCATGGTTCACTACAAACCAGCGTTGCCAGTTGTATTCAAAATCTTGATATAATAATTGTTCTGAGTTTACTTAAATTAATATGAATTCCTTAGCACATATTTTTTTGTTAGTAAATTTTTTCACTAACTGATGAAAATTACAAGTGGCTTAGGCACTTCATGAAACCTCAAAGAAATAAACGTGTTCAAAGCTTTTCTATCTGCACTTTAGTTTTAGAAGAAATTTGCTTCGGCATTTGAGTAGCTAAGGATTTGTTTACATTTACTTAATTTAACTTTGGTTAATGAATTATTGTTGCTCAGAAAACTAGATTTTGTTATTTTAAAAACATTATAAATATAGTATACTCGTACATCTTCGTTACGATCAGAAATCGGTCGCCAATACACAGCTCTGGCATACGCTTTCAGCCACATATGGGATATATTAAGCTTTGAATCAAAAACCGACCGATACGCGTTGGGCATCAAAAATTCACAAAACGTGTAGTTTGGAGATAAGGGTTATCTCTTCGGTCGCCGAGATGCTTTCTTACAGAATGCCCATGACATGTGCAGACCCCATCCGTCGAAGGCGCCGCAGCAGGCGAGTATTCGTAAGGCGACAGTTTCCATTGCAAAGGAAAATATCCATAGGCCACTTAAAACCTGAGGTAAGTCGCATTCGGCATTAGTTTTGCGTGTACTAACACCCAGATTTTTTTTAAATCAGACGTCTGCCAGATTTTGAAGGTGAACGACTGTGGTATGCAGAACATGTCCAACTGCTGGTTCTTTAAAGGATGTCCTATACTCAAGGTTTATCAAAGGTTTCTTCTTTAAGTTGATTTTTGGTTAGCAGCTAGCATGCTAAGCTTTTTCGAGTATTTAAAGTAGAAACCTTTTTCATCGACGGTCCATATTGGATGCCGGATGAGAATCTTCCATGTTGTTCTCTTTATTTTCTTACATGTGCTTCTTCCTCTTCTGCATTTCTAACCTAAAATATATCTAGATCTCTACACTCAAGATGAGTAAATAATCTTCCATATCATTTTCTATTCTTTAAGTTGATTTCTATTTATGGTTAGTAATTATTTAAGGTTCAGTAATTTTTAATCTTCAACAGGGATACTTATTTATTTCCGGAGACGTCATCGTACTCTCTTTTAAGTTATTTGTTTATATTGTGCCCCCTCCTAATTGTTAAGTTTCTATTTTCTTTTACTAGTAACTAGCGTGGTTTCGTTATTTGGAGTGTTCACAAGATGTTGCTATTTCCAGAGGCATCTCTGTTTTGAAGGTTAATTAAGAATCTTCTATTTATCATTTAGGGGAACTATTTTCAGTGACACGTTTGTTTTGAAGGTAAAGTAAGATTCTTCCATTTTATTCTTTGAGTTGCATCTCTTTCTAATTAGTTATTAGAATAGCTCACTCACTTAAAATATAGTAACAGATGACCTTCTTCTAGAGCTGTCCCGTATTCAAAGTCATTTAAGAACCTTACATTTTATACTTTTTCATGTTCTTTGACTTCCGCAACTTTCTTTGATTAGCGACTAGCGTGGTTCAATCATTTTGCATATCGAAAAGGGAACGTATTACCAGAGACACTTTTTTTTGAAGGTTAATACAAAATTTTGCATCTTACCCATTAAGTTGAATTTCTTTCTGATTATTAGATAGCATGGTACAGTGATTTAATAAATATTATACACCAAGTGAATTAAACATATGTTTATTAACGAAAAGACGTTGAGTTCACGAGCACGTAGTGCGAGTGAGATCATATCTTCGAGTTAATAAATGTTTAATTCATGTGGCGTATATATGTTTTTATTCAATTTTGACGAAATCTTGAATAAAAAATAAAAAATATATTCAAATTAAGATAGAAATTTGCCAATTCATCGTCGATTTGATCTAAATTTTAGTAATTATCGACACCGCAAGGTAAATGAGGTTACAGGTAATACATACATACATACATATATTACACACTACAAAGAAAAAGAATAATTGAATGTAAATATTTGTAGAAATAATAAAAATATGTTGTTCTTCATGGAAACTTTTTTAATTCTCTAGTGAATTCAACTTTTTTAATTCTCTAGTGAGTTAAAGCAGTTTTATTTCACTTGTGAATCATAGGCTGTTTAGGAAGGTTGTTATGGAGTTAATAATGTCACTTTCAACTGTCAAAATTGAATAAAATAATTTAAAAAATACCTTCTGTCAGAGACTTCCCGTACATAAAGTTATTTAAGAGCCAGATCTTCTATTTATTTTTTGTTTAGTGGCCCCTGAGGTTCAGTTGTTTCCAATATTAGAAAGCGAGACTTATTTCCTGAGAGATTTTGGAGGTTAATGAAAATCTTCCATTTTATCCTTTAAGTTGCATCTCTTTGTGACTAGTCAGCAGCGTGCTTCAGTTATTTCGAATATTGTAAAACATTTTTTTACTGAAAGCCATTTCAGAGCCAGATTCTACTTCTTATTATATTAATTGACCACCACGACTTAGCAACTAGCGTGGTTTAGTAATTTCGTGTATTACAAAGAGGGTTCTATTTCCACAGACTCTCTGATTTTGAAGGTCAATTAGGAATCTCCCATTCTATCCTTTAAGTTGCATTTCTTTAATATTAGCAAGTAGCTTGGTTCATCCATTTCTATTATCATATAGATACCCCTTTCTAGAGACATCCTGTACTCAAAGCTGTTTAAGAACCATCCATTCTCCTTTTTGATTAGTAACTAGAGTGATAGAGTCATTTCGAATATTGAAAAAAGAAACTTACTTACAGAGAAGCTTAATTTATGAGAGTCAATTAAATGGGGTGTATCGTAAGAATCAGTGTTGTAGAACGAAACAATCCAAGAATAAATTTTCATGCTGCAGTTCTCTGTGACGAACTGTTTTAAAAATGAATAAGTTTTAAAAGCGATATCAAGCGCCTGGAACGTCACAAGGACATCATAGCTGCGTCGCCCCCTACAATGCAAATAAAATCATTCATAGCGGCATAGCGGCATATTCTAGTGATCTGCTATTTTGATCTCTTTACAATGGCTTTTGGTTTTGAACCAAGATATACATTGGTTACTGCCTCTTCTCCTTCCTTGAAACATTATTCCAAGAAGCAGAGGAAATTTTAATATAATTCGACCAACATTAACATAACAACTTGCAGTTTTTACAGTCGTTTATATGTATTTATTTACCATTGTCAGTAAGATTTTTTTTTCGATACACCACCTTTAATAATATTTTATTTTATCCTTCAAATTGCATATTTCTC
This sequence comes from Agriotes lineatus, assembly GCA_940337035.1. Classification (NCBI taxonomy): domain Eukaryota; kingdom Metazoa; phylum Arthropoda; class Insecta; order Coleoptera; family Elateridae; genus Agriotes; species Agriotes lineatus. The sequence goes on from OW679203.1 coordinate 85,888,076, forward strand.
GGCTGACTAAGTAGCATGATTTAGTAATTTCGAATATTGAAGAGGGAGATTTTTTTAGAGATGTCCGTACTCAGTGATTTAAAAACGTTTCACTCTCTCCTTCTTAATCTTTTGTTACTTTCGAATTTTTTTCAGAGATGCCCTCGTATGCAAAGTCAGTAAAGAAGCTACCATTTTATCCTTTAAGTTCATTTATTTCTGATTAGCAAGCAATATTTTTCAGTTATTTTAAATATAGCAAAAATATATAGGTATCTCGTACTTAAAATCGCTTCTTATTCAACCTCGTATTTTTTTCTATGTTGCTTTTTTCTCTGGTTAGTAAGCAGCGAGTTTCAATCATTTCGAATATGAAAACGGCTGGCTTATTTCCAGAGACTACACGCTCTGCAGGTCAGTTAAGAATCCTCCATTGCATCATTTAAGTGGTATCTCTTTTTGACTAGTCGGTAGCGTGATTTAGTAATTTCGAATATTGAAAATTGAGACCTTGTTTCATACACGTCCCATGCCCAGGCCCATCTTCTTCTTCTTGTTCTTTGAGTTACCTCTAATCCAGGATACCGAGAAATTATTTCCAGAAACATTATGAGATTTGCAATTGCATGTTAGACGAATCCAAATTTCCTTCACACATATCTTCCGAACGCTATTTGGTGCAGCTAAAGCTAACTCAGGAAGCGGTGCAACTTGCCGTTGTGGAGTGGTATATTAAAATCTAAAAGAAGTTTCATTATGTCTAACAGTTATTGCTGAGTTTTACACCATGATTTATATTGTTCCAATAAATGTTTTACATTGTATTAATTATTCTGCATTAGTAGTTTTCAATAATATGTGTTTGCAGCTCATTGTGTTTGTAGTTTCTACGTGTTTTATTGTTTTATCACAATGTTAGAGTCTCTAGTGCATGGAAAAATTATTAAGAAGTTACGCGTTTGCGAACGCAAGTTAAATAAATATTTCCCCGTTATCATGCCTACAGCATACCTCCTAAGTTGTTGCGGATGTTTGTAAAAATATACTGCTCAACAAATGATCTGGCCCACTCATAAAAATTGTATTTGTTACATTACGTTTTAAAAAAATATATAAAAGTTTTTCTTTTATAGTATTCTCATGTTAAGCATGTTGAATTGCACTCTCCTCAAATATCAACTGGAGCATTAACAAAACCATATTAATAAAATAAAAATAATAAAATTACAATAAAACTATATTTAACAAAAATGGGAGGAAGAACAAAAAAAAAAGGAATTAATAGTTTTTAGGTCCACTTGGAACGTTTAAAATTTTTTGCCAACGATTTGGCATACTTTGTATTCAATGTGCTATCAGCATCTCTGTAAATTTCATAATTTTTAAATGATAATATTTTATTAATGGACTTAGCTTTAGTTAAACCAAATTATGAAAAGAAATGCTTTTTATAGTGCCAAAATCCCGAAAGGTTACCAAAAATGCCATGACTGTCCTTTTGAAAAATATTTTTACAAATTGTCCAGTTTATTTGTTGATCAGTAAATAATAACCTTGGCAGTTTTCACTCGAAACGGGGACAAAGGAACACGATTTGTAATTACTCCTTTGTTCTATAAACAATTCGGGATTACCAACAAACAAGCTGCCCAATTTGAAAATAATACTTTTCATTTAGTAACGATGTCACCTGATCCCGCTCTACAAAATGTAGCTATTATGTTACTCTTCTACTGCACAACAAGCATATTTCTATAATTTGTGAATGGAAGTGATACTTTACAATGATCCAAATTCGTGGAGTTATTCTATTGGGAATAATGGTTCTTCTAGGCCATTAAATAACAGCTGTAAGTAGGCTTGCCAACTCTTATTCACGGATATGCGGGAAACCAGAAATTAATATGCGGGACTTGGCCAAAAAAAGCGGGACTTGCCTACAAATGTACAGAAATGAGAGAAAAACAATTGTAATAATTTTTTTATCAGTTTTATTTAAAATTTGAAATAAACTTTGAGAAAATTCTTCGCTATTACAAAGTAATCGTAACAAAAAATTTGAATACGAATCAGTAAATAAATACTTTGCTCAAACAAGTTCAAAATTAGTTTTTGTTTTTGAAAGAGTACTTGGCACATTTGAGCTATTTTTTATTCTTCAAAACGTAATCATAAAAATCTTTGCAATTGTACTGAAAGTCAATTTTTACTTGCAGTTCTGCCTTTACATGTTCAACACTCAGTCTATTTCTTGAATCAGTCCATGCGTTTCCACAAAGTGAAGATTCCCTCTCAACAGCGGCGTTAGCACATGGAATGAACACAATAAATTTGAAAATCTTTAATAAGTTCGGTGTATTCGAATGCTGAAATAGTTCATGCCAAGCTTCATAGATTGATTTTTTTTTCATTTGACTGTGGTGTTTGTTACGTTCCTTAGTAATTTTATTTACAGTTTCCTTAACACTGCAAAACTATGAGTTTGGTGAGTGATAATTTTTCACAACACATAGAGAGATCCTTGTAATTAAATGTATTTTCCAAAGCAAATATTCGCATTATTTCCAAATTATTCTCTTCCGAAAAATCAAAGTGATCGTCCAGGTATTTGAATGCATTTTTGTACCATGTAATCAAAATAATTTTGATGGACTCTTATTCATCAATTGTGAAACTGGTTAGGGCATTTGCGCAAATAAAACCAAAGATTTTGTCGTTCATTTGAAGGGAACGCGTGTATTACACTGTGGTGTGACTCACATACAGTGTGTGTCACACTCATTCGGCGGGCGGCGCGGGCTTTACTATAAAGCGGGACAAGTAGCGTCCCGCAGACATGTATCACGGGACGCATTATTTGAGACGTGGAAACGGGACGTCCCGCCTCACGCGGGACGGTTGGCAACCCTAGCTGTAAGTGCATTTCTTTGACAAGAAAGCCAAATTACTTTCTTAATATCAGTTTCAGCAAAACGATTACAACCTAACTAGCGAAAGAATGGATTTGAAGGAATGCAACAAGGGCAAAAATTTCAAGTACAACCGCACTCATACTGCAGTTAACATCTCCTTTACACCAACATGCCCACTAGAAAAACCAGAGGTTTGCCGATCGTAGCCCCTTTTGTTCTGGAAATAACTTCCATTTTACAGGTAATCGTGCAAGCTTACAGATTCGCCAGTAACGAGTATCGTTTGTTTCCTCTCTCTTTCAAGTCAGACGTCTGCGAGCTTCTCAAGAAGAACGACTTTGGTATGCAGACATTGTTCAACTGCGGGTCTTTTAGAGGATGTCCCGTACTCAAGGTTTGTTAAACAAGTATTCTTTAAGTTGCTCTCTGGTTATCAACCAGTATGCTAAGTCTTTTCGAATATTGAAAGTAGAGACATTTTTGATAGACGTCTCTATATTGAATATCACATGAGAATCTTTCATGCTGTTCTATTCATTTTCTTACATGTTTCTCTTCTTCTTCTCTAAGTTACTTTCCCTTCAGCGTGGTAACTACCATCGTTTAGTCATTTCTAATCTAAAATTTCTCCAGAAACGTGTCTCTATACTCAAGATGAGGGAATAATCTTCCATTTTATTTTTTTATTCATTAAGTTGAGTTTTATTTCTGCTTAGTGATTATCATGGTTCAGTCATTTTCAATCTTCAAGAGAGATACTTATTTATTTCCAGAGACGTCATCTTATCCTTTTTTAAGTCGTTTGTTTATCTGATTAGTAACTAGCAAGGCTTAATTATTATGAATATTGAAATGAAACACCCATTCTAAAGACGCCCATTCTAAAGACACCCACAGTCTAATTTGTACTTGGTTACATTTCTTTCTGATTAGTAGGCGACATTCTTAAATCATTTAAAATATTAAAAAGACAGAACCCTTCCAGAGAATTTAAGAATCTCCCATCTCTTACCTCTTTCTAATTTTTAAGTTTCTATTTTCTTTTATTAGTAGATGGAGCTATTCCCAGAGACACCTCTGTTTTGAAGGTGAATTAAAGATCTTTTATTTTCTCTTTTAAGTTGCTTTTTTAGTATAGTTCAGTACCTAATTTGGAATATTCTAAAGAGACACTTCTCTCCAGAGACGCCCAGTTTAAGAGCTAGATCTTCTAATTCTTTCTATTCCTTTAATTGACTCAACTTTCTAGTTAGTAATTGTTGTGGTTCAGTCATTTTAAATATAAAAGGAAGGGACTGTTTTCAGAGGCATGTTTATTTTTAAGGCCTTTAAAACATTATAAAGGGAGACCTTCCTCCAGAATCGTCTTGTATTCAAAGTCATTTGAACACCTTGCATTTTCTAGTTCTTCTTGTTCTTTAGTGGCTACTTTCTTTGATTAGTAATTAGCGTTGCGCAGTAATTTTAAATATTGAAATAAAGGAGCTATTTGCAAAGACGCCTTATTTTTGAGGGTTAGTTAAGAATCTTTCATTTTAACCTGTATGTTGCATCTCTTTCTGATTAGTAATTAGAACTGGTGCAACTTTCTTTGATTTGAGACCAGCCTGCTTCAGTCATTTTGAATATTAAGAAGAGGGAGGTATTGCGAGAGACATCTTTTTTTTCTCATTAGTAGGTAGCATGGTACAGTAATTTTAAATAATTTAAAGAGAGAACTTCTTGCAGAGACTTCCCGTGCACAAAGTTATTTAAGAGCCAGATCTTCTACTTATTCTCTGGTTAGTGGCACTTCTTTTATTAGTAAGTAGCTTGGATCAGCCATTTCGGATAGTGTAAAAAGATACATTTTTCTAGATACATCCCATACTCAAAGTTATTTAAGAACCTTCCATTTTCTATTTGTCTTTATTCTTTAAGTTTACACTTTTTACTATCTTTTACACTAAAAGAAGTATTGGATTCACCACAAAAATTCGAAATTGAGTTTTCAACAGATCTTCACGTTTTGGAGTCTCCTGAACCCGAGAAACAAGTTTTTGTTCATTGGTCTGTCTGTTTGTATATGAACAGAATATCTCAAAAGCGAAAAGATATATGACGTTGAATCGGCTCTTTTTATCAAAGGTTACATTTTTATTACATTTTTTATGCGTATTGATGTGATATAGATAATTTTCCAGTTGAATTCCTCTACAGGGAATTTTTTTGTGTAGGAGTGAACTACAAAATTTTGACTGTGGTATTATTTCCGGTTATACTGAAAGTCGCTATCAACTTGTTATTTTAAATAGAACGCTTGGTACATTATTACATATTTTTTTATAGTGCAGTAGAGAAGCTAAATACAAATTTTTGACTAATTATAAGATCACTGTAAAAGAAAGTTGTTTGCATGTATCACGCCAGATATTTACTTCCCTCGTTTGAAAGACGAAGGATGTATTGTAATCACGAAAAAATTACCTTCCGAGATTTTTTCAGATCTTCAAGTTTCAAAGTTCCTAGATAACGAAAAAGAGGTTTTCTCAATTCCGCCAGTCTGTCTGTCTGTCTGTCTGCTTGTTGGCAGTATAGCTCAACAACTATTTGTCGGAGGAAGACGATATTTTGCATACATATTATTTATCTACCTCGCATGAAATCGGTACAATTTCATACAAATATATACAAGGTGAACACCTTAAAAAAATAAAATCTTGTTAATTTTTGGTTTAATTTTGAAATAAAAGGAAGTAATAACTTTTACATAGGTCAGGTTTTATATTTTACATTCAACCGATAAAGGATAATGTCACAAAAGAATAAAAAATGTTTAACCATTACACCGTGCTCTTCAAGACCTGCGCCCGCCTGACTTATCTGGAGGAGACTCGGTAGCGCAGATGGAATTTCGCTGTAGTTATATCCGCTGGGGAGATTCAATTACAATCGAACATTCTGCAGAGCTGCAGATGCGGTGGGTTCAAACCCCAGCGGGATAAATTTTTTTTATTTGAAAATGCATTTAATTTATTAGAAACGTGAAGATATTTGTACTCCTAACTTAATTTGATGTTTAAAATTATTTAGTGTCACAATGTTGACGAGGGAAGTTCTGGGTAAAGCCTTTTACAGATTTTTTGGTTAGTAACTAACGTGGTACAATCATTGTCAGTGTTTGATTTCAAATACACGATTTCCTACAAAGGTTTTTAGTTGATTTGAGGAAGTGGAGATCTATGCCAGAACATTTGCCGAATCACATCAATAGTTTTTATTGCTAATTGGCCATTTTAATGCATCTTCATCTTCAATTTTGACAAAAGAAGAGCTCCGCATAATTCAAGACGCGGCATTTTTATGCGTTTTAGGGGCGCAACGCGTGACTTCGCACATAATATTCGTATTGTGGGATTTCCTGTTTGATCAACTGAATTCAGGGAGATGCAAGCAGCATAGGCTGCCTCTAACGCATCTGAAAATCTATGCATTTCTATATGTAGTCTTGCCTTACAAAGTACATGGCGTGATATGAGTAATTGATTAATTAGGTATACCTTGTTATAGAAGTAATTCTATAATGTATGTAATTCTGTAGGAATAGCTTCGTCCCAGTCAATTTTGAGTTAGCATTATCTTTGTAAAATGATTGTTGCTGTTATCGTATCTAAGTCGGTCAAATATCTGAGAAATCGTAGACAATATGACCAGTTTCGTAACTCTACTTGAAGTTTGTTTAGAATTTAATGGGTATTCTAAAGTGTCCCTGTGAGGTTTCTATTCTAAACCTAATGTTTTGAAGTGCCAAACTTCATCAATATTAATTACAGCTGCTTTATTTACATTTTCTATCCCAATAAGAGCCCGTGAATCGTTGCAAGCCCATATTGATAGAAGGAAGCGTTTAATAACCTAACTAATTGATCACGTAGATGTACTACTTCAGTTATGGTTATCCCACAGAAAGACAATCGTCTACGTAAAAATATGTTAGTACCGCATTGGAAGCCTCAGGAAAATTAGTTGCTTCTGTTGTTGCCAGTTCCTTTAGACACCTAGTGGCCAGAAATAGAGCTGATGCTGTACCGTATGTTATGGTGGATAATTTGAATGTTTGCATGGGTAGATCTGAGCTGTTCCTCCACACATTTTTTTGTAAAGTTTGGTCGTCATTGTGGACCTAAATTTGCCGATACATTTTAGTAATATCCACTGAAATTACATAATTGTGTTTTCGAAATCTGCTGATTATGGAGAACAGGTTTTGTTGAATAGTCCAAATACCATTAATATATCGTTTAAAGAGTTTTCAGAGGACTTACAAAATCCGTTGTACACGATCCTAAGACATGTTGTTAAACTAGACTCCTTGAGGACGGCATGATGCGGCAAAAAACCCTAATCGTTATCTGACTCGTGTGAACAGGCTTTCATATGTTGCAGTGTTTTATACTCTTGTATAAACATTGAATATTGATTTTTTAAATCTCGATCCTTATTACAACGTCTTTCTAATGAGAACATTCTCCCTCTGGTGTCATAGTCGTATTTTGGACAAAATGCTTTTCATAATCGATTTCTTCTTGTGATAATGAATTGTGAGCGCTTTCACAATGTTTGATTTCCCAAAATTTACTTAATTGCTTTTCAATATCTTCAAAAACAGTTGCAGAGTGTCAGGTTTGACTTGAATTTGCTTTAGGCCTAACGTATGGGACATAAGTTTTGAGAAAAAGTTTACCTTGAAATTTGTACTCGATTTTGATGTCTCATCTAGTTACCATGAAACCGGTAAACAAATCATGTTTTGTTTTTATTGATAAACGTCAAATTTATTCAATAACTTAGTTCAAAATGTCATACAAACTAGAAGTTCGCAAAAGTATTTATCGCTGTGTTGGACGGTTGCCCAGACGTGAAATTGTTAACTTGTTCACAAATCAAAATGTTAGCCAGGCAACGATTTATAGGACAATAAGAGAATGCGAAGAGGGTATACCGTGCACTAATTTGCCGAAAACTGGAAGACCTCATGTTTTGGCACAAAACAGGATTAATAGACTGGTACAATCCGCTCAAGACAGAATTGGCATCTCTAGTCGAAAACTAGGTCGCAGTTTTGGGGTCTGCTCCAAGACTGTTCAGAGAATTTTGTCCAGAAATGCTGTACATTATAGAAAAAGAAGGGGAAAAAAATTCTCTGGACGGTCTTCTATGAGACCCCAAAACGGCGACCTAGTTTTCGACTAGAGATGCCAATTCTGTCTTGAGCGGATTGTACCAGTCTATTAATCCTGTTTTGTGCCAAAACATGAGGTCTTCCAGTTTTCGGCAAATTAGTGCAAAGTATACCCTCTTCGCATTCTCTTATTGTCCTATAAATCGTTGCCTGGCTAACATTTTGATCTGTGAACCAGATAACAATTTCACGTTTGGGCAACCGTCCAACACAGCGATAGATTCTTTTGCGAACTTCAAGTTTGTACGACATTTTGAACTAAGTTATTGAATAAATTTGCCGTTTATCAATAAAAACAAAACATAATTCGTTTACCAGTTTCATGGTAACTAGATCAGACATCAAAATCAAGTAGAAATTTCAAGACAAACTTTTTCTCAAAACTTATGTCCCATACGTTATTTGATTGAATGAATGTACCTGACATTACCCACCCCATAAGGGTTTTTTGTAATATTGGTTGCCTCTTTCTTAACAGAATTTGTCCGGCACACCTAAGGTCCTCTGCTCCCAATAGAAGATTGATTCTGTGAGATTTATAAAACTCTGGATCAGCTAAAATTATGTTTGACGGCAATTTTAATTCTGCTCCGTTGAATGAATTAATTGGGAGATTTTCTGTAATTTTAGGTAACACTAAGCATATCAGTGTTGATTTAAAAATATAAAGCTTTGATTTAATGTGAACCCTGGTTTTTCCCTTAATTGTAGCCGTTAACTGATTTATTCCGTTAATAGGCCAATAATTTCAAGCATAATTCTTAGGTTATAAAATTGATTTGGGACCCGTAATCTAATAGGACTCGGTAGTAGTGTGTTTTAATTGGTTGATCGATAATTTATACAATTACTGTGCCTAGCATTATTTGGGAGCTTGGCACCTGAAGGCAATGATTTGAACTTGATCATTGTTGATTTGACTGCTATTTTGGATACCCGTTTCTGTGCTTACTTCATTGTTTTGACCTAATTCCACATGTAATAATGTATTGTGCTTTTTCTTACAAACTTTGCATTTGGAACCCAACATATTTTATTACTATGTCCAAGGCGTAAACAGTTAATGCATAACTTTAATCTTCGAGTTTCTGTATTTTTTGCGATGAAATTTAAATTTAAAAACGTTTTGCATTTGAATATGAGGTGCTTGCCCTTGCAGAATGCACATGAATGTGTTTGATTACTAACATGTGACACCTTGTTTTGTTGTTGAAATTTATTGTAAAGCGAAATTGTTGACTTGGTCTGATGACTTGCAGTAGCCCTACTAAAGTTTATTGCTTCTAGCAAACACCACTATTCTCATGTAGACGTGACGTCATGCGCTGCACAAGTTTAAACATCTATAATTTGACAAACATTAACACTAACATCTTTCTTAGATATTTATTTACCATAGTCGATAAGAAATTAATATTTACACCACCTTTAAGAATGTCCCATTTTATTACTGAAATTGCATATTTTTTTTGATTTGTAAGTAGCATGATTTAGTATTCTTTTCTTTAAGTTGTTACTTTCGCATTTTTTCAGAGATGAACCCTTAGGTCAGTAAAGGATCTACCATTTTATCCTTTAAGTTCATCTCGTACTTAGAATCGTTTCATATTCTTCTTATTATTGTTCTGTATGTTGTTTCTCTCTCTTTGGTTAGTAAGCAGCAAGATTCAATCATTTCGAATATGGAAACAGATGGCTTATTTCCAGAGACTCAACGCTCTGCAGATAAGTTAATAATCTTCCATTTCATCATTTAAGTTGACTAGTTGGTAGCATGATTTAGTAATTTGGAATATTCCGGTTCTTTGGGTTACCTCTAATTCTGAGAAATTATTTCCAGAAACATTATGTGATTTGCAACTGGATGCCAGACGAATCCAAATTTCCTCCGCACATACCTTCCGGACGTTATTTGATTCAGCTAAAGCTAACTCAGGAAACGGTGCAATTTGCCGTTGTGGACTGGTACATTAAAATCGAGAAGAAATTTCATTATGTTTAACAGTTATTTCTGAGTTTTACACCATGATTTATATTGTTGCAGTAAATATTTGATATTGTATTAATTGTTCTGGATTAGTGGTTTTAAATAATATGTGTTTGCAGCTAAGAATAAAATAAACACCTAATTCGTTGAACATATTGTGTTTGTAGTTTCTATGTGTTTTATTGCTTCATCACAATGTGTTGTCTCGATTGTCTCGATTGTATGGACAAAATATAAAAAAGTTAAGCATTTTCCTATTATCATACGTATAGCATATCTCATAAGTTACTGCGGATGTTTGTAAAAATATAATAACCTTGGCAGTTTTCACTCGAAATGTGAACAAAGGAACACGCTTTGTAATAGCCGCTTTGTTCTGTAAACAATTCGGATTACCAACAAACAAGCTGCTTAATTTAAAAATAATTATCTCTACATAATGTATTTATTCTCTTCTACCACACAAGAAGCATATTTGTATATTTTTTTCCCAGTTATCTTAAACGTAATATTTTACGTTGATTCAAATTCGTGGAGTTGTAAGTGCATCTCTTTAAATAGAAATCCAACTACTACTTTCTTAATGTGAGTTAACTAGCGAAAAAATGGATCTCAAGGAATGGAACAAGGGCTTGCTTTCCGCAAATATCAAAAATTTCAAATACAAGCTCAGTTAACACGACGAATATAAAATCCAGAGGTTTGCCGATCGTAGCGCCTTTCCGTCTGGAAATAACTTGCATTTTGCAGATGTCGATGCAAGCGTACAGATTCGCCAGTAACGAGTATCGCTTGTCTCTTCTCTCTTTCAAGTCAGACGTCTACGACGCTCTCAAGAAGAACCATTTTGGTATGCAGAACATGTTCAACTGCGGGTCGCTTAAAGCAGTGCTTCTCAAACTATTTCATGTGGCGGACCGGTATTATTTTTACTAATGCATGACGGACCGCTACATTTATTAACAAATGAACCAATAACGAAATATAAGTAAGTTATTCATAGACTTTAAAAGATGTAAGCACATTTTTAATTTGTATGAAGGTACGTCTAATTTTGCATTATTTTCTCGATTCCGAATTACGATTCCGCCCGTATATAAGTATTTCGAATTTTGTGAGTGCATTCAGTTGTTTTGTACCGGCACACATCTGTGTTATCGATCCAGTCTGCGTGCCCGCCACGCACCTGTTTCTTATCGATCCGCCGCAGACGTGAATTTGTCGAATAAGCTCCTACGTTTTGAGTCAGCATAAAAGACAGTTGCCGTGTGTTAGAGAGAGCGAGTACGAATGTTGGACCCGATTATTTATCGTTTGTGAAGCTCTTCGGGAGTTTTCTAGACAGAATTGACCCGGCGTGACGAGAAGCAATAAGTGATTTGGAAGTTGTCGTCCCGCCACGCACGCTTCGGGGTGGCGTAGGCGAGGGTTTACGATTGTTTATTGTGTGATTAACGGCTAACGGTTTTTTCCTTTGGTGTGTGTATGTGTGTGTGCGTACCGCCTGTTGTGTTCCGTTATTTGAACTCCCGCCGATCCAACACAAGTGTTGTGCATTTCACATTTCATGGACTCATTGAACTACACGTGGTTGCGGTTGCTGTTGGGCGAACTTAACGTTGTTGGTTATGGATGTGAGCCTTGAGGTTTTCGTTATCGTGAGGCGGCAACCCCGTCGTTTCGCGGGCTCTCCGTGAAAACCCAGTATTGGCTTACCAGGTTTCGTAAAGCTCCCTCTTTTCGTTCTGCCAATTTCCGTGCGGGATCCGATTTTGCCCTTGTTAGGGGGATTATCCCAGGTTCCACCTCGTCGGCCATTTACCGTTGTTTTGAAGCAGTTTCACTAGATGTTAGAGCAGCGGTCTTGAACGGCAGCCGTTTGTAGCAACGTAGGACGTCGATTGCAGCTAAGCCAAGCTTCTTAAAGGTACCATTTTTTATTGTAGTAGCTTTACAGTGCCGAATTTTAAGTGTACCGAGTGTTTCGGCGAAGTGCCAGACAGTTTGAGTAACGTTGCGGTCATCGTAACATTTACTGTTTGCACCATTGCATTTGCTAAACCTTTTACAGTTGTTTACCCGATAGTTTAATTCATTACCGTCCGATTACATGATCCTTTTCAACTTTACGTGGTGGCAAATAAAGTATGTGTCGCATTTGTACCATGTTTAGTTGATTACCGCCTTTTGCGCTGTTTAATTGAGTCAGTGTTTTTAATAGTTCAATGTTAATACCGTTCATAAGTCATTCCTGTATTTTATGTCAAGTTTACCGCGTATTTACTAGATTAAAACGTTACGCAATTTACATATTTAACAGTTCAACGCATTAATGTGATAAATGGGCTTCTTATTATTGATCACTTTATCTATCCGTGGTTCAACTGGTGACAGCGCCACGCAAAATATATGAATTGTCATACTATTCTTATATTTTGGGGTGGAAGGCTAACAACAGAATCGAGTCGATTATCGAAATTAATATCTTGCTCACGGACCGGCACCGGTCCACGGACCACCACTTTGAGCGACACTGGTTTAAAGGATGTCCTGTACTCAAGGTATGTTAAACAAGTATCCTTTAAGTTGCTCTCTGGTTAGCAACTAGCATGCTAAGTTTTTTAGAATATTGAAACTAGATACATTTTTTATAGACGTCTCCATATTAAATTTCACATGAGAATCTTTCATGCTGTTCTATAATAGTATCGAGAGATCCAAAAAAAACTGTTCCTCAGCGGGCTGTGGAAATTCAACGTATGAATAATATGTTGGTGACCCTGTATGTCAATGTCAAGTTCGAGGTTAACAGGTTAGGTTTTGCGTCATTTTGTGTCAAAACTGACGGAAAACCTAACCTGATAACCTCGAATTTGACATTGACGTACAGTGTCACCAACATATTATTCATACGTTGAATTTCCACAGCCCGCTGAGGAACAGTTTTTTTTGGATCTTTCGATATATTGTATGTTAAGAGCTGAAAGTGCATTCTTGCCGCTTGCGCATGAATATTGCTGGTTGAGGCAAAGCCGCAAAAACGGCAAGCGCACTTTCAGCTGGAAACATACATACAATTTTTTCGACGACTGAGCATATTATTAATGGAAAATATCATATTTCAATTTATTGCAAATATTAATTGACAATCAAGTTAAAATTACTCGCGCAGTCTATTAGACATGTGACGCGATTATTTCCACAAATGACGGGCATTGTCAAGAAAACATTCGGACGTGGCTACCTATTTTGTTCACACGGAAACCCAAAACGCTCGGCGAGCGGCAAAGTGATGAAAATCCACGCTCAGCGGTAAATGCCAACTTTCTGTGGTAAAATGACAGTGAGAAAAATCTGCTTTCAATGTCAGTCGTCGAACAATTTTCTTACATGTTTCTCTTCTTTTTCTCTAAGTTACTTTATTTTCAGCGTGGTAACTACCATCGTTCAGTCATTGCTATTCTAAAATTTCTCCTGGGACGTCTATACACTCAAGAATAATCTTACATTTATTTTTTTATTCTTTAAGTTGACTTCTATTTTTGCTTAGTAATTACCATGGTCTAGCTATTTTCAATCTTCAACAGAGAGGCTTCTTTATTTCTAAAGACGTCATCGTACTTTAAGTTGTTTTTTTAACTGATTAGTAACTAGAACGCATGATTATTTTGAATATTGAAATCAAACATCCTTTCTAAAGACACCCACGTTTTAATGGTCAGTTAAAAAATTTCTGATTAGTAGGTGACATTCTTAAATCATTTCGAATATTAAAAAGACAAAACCCTATCAGAGAATTTAAAAATCTCCCATCCTCTGTCTCTTCCTAATTTTTAAGTTGCTATTTTCTGTGATTAGTAACTAGCGTGGTTTCGTTATTTAGAGTGTTGACAAGATAAAGCTATTTCCAGAGACACCTCTGTTTTGAAGATGGATTAAAAATCTTCTATTTTATTTTTTATTCATTTAACTTTCTTCTACTTTTTAAATTCTTTTAATTGATTCCTGGTGGTGCAGTTATTTCAAATACCATAAAAAACACTATTTCTAGAGACATGCTTGTTTTGAAGATTAATTAAGAATCTTTTATTCTATTATTTAAGTTTTTTCTTTTTCTAATTACTAAATAGCATGGTTCAGCAATTTAGAATGTTGTAAAGCGTCACTTTTGGCCAAGGATTCTCAGTTTCTGAATTATTTAAGAACTAAATTTTCGAATTCTTTCTGGGCACTAACCAGGGTGGTTCAGTTATTTAAAATATAAAAGAGAGGCAACTATTTTCAGAGACATTTTCGTTTTGAACTCATTTAGAATATTATAAAGAGAGACTTTCCTCCAGAATCGTCTTGTATTCAAAGGCATTTGAGGACCTTCCAGTTTCTAGTTGTTCTTGGTCTTTAGTTGCTACTTTCTTTGATTAGTAACTAGCTTGGGGCAGTTATTTTAAATATTGAAATAAAGGAGCTTGTTCAGAAATGCCCTGTTGCGAGGCAGATAAAAATCTTCCATTTTATCATGTGAGTTGCATCTCTTTCTGATTAGTAATTAGAATGGTTCACTTATTTAGAGTATTCTTCCAGAGACTTCCTGTATTCAAAGTTATTTAAGAACTTTCCATTTTTTACTTCTTCTTGTTCTTTGAGTTGCAACTTTTGTTAATTAGTGACTAGGGTGGTTCAGTAAGTTTGAATATGAAAAAGAGACATGTTTTTTGGAGGTCAATTGAAATTCTTCATTATACTTTTTAAGTTGAATTTATTTCTGATTAATAAATAGCATGATAGAGTGATTTCAAATAATTTAAAGACAGACCTTCTGCTAGAACCCAAGTTATTTAAGAGCCAGATCTTTTACTTATTTTCTAGTTAGTGCTCATATTCTCTAGTTAGTGGCCAATGTGGTTCAGTTGTTTTGTTTCCACTATTAAAAAGAAGGACCTATTTTCTAAGTGCTTTTGGTTATTTAATTTTGTCCTTTAAGTTGCATTTCTTTGTGACTAGTAATCAGTGTGCTTCAGTTATTCCGAAATTTGTAAAACAAATTTTTACTGAAAGTCATTTCAGAGTCAAATTCTCTACTTATATTTTAATTGGTCACTTTCACGATTTATCAACTAGCGCAGCTTATCAATTTCAAGTATTAAAAAAGGGTTCTATTTCCACAGACTGTCTGATTTTGAAGATCAATTGAAAATCTGCCATTCTATCTGTTAAGTTGCACCTCTTTAATATTAGTAAGTAGCTTGGTTCAGCTATTTCAAATATTGTAAAGAGATACCTTTTTCTAGAGACATCCTGTACTCAAAGTTATATAAGAACCTTCCATTCTATATTTGTTTTTATTCTTTACGTTTCCACTTTTTCATTTCCATTTGTAATAAAGGAAGTATCGGATTCATCCCAAAAAGTTGAAATTGAGTTTTCAACAAATATTCACGTTTTACAGTCACCTGATCCCCAACAACATGTTTTTTTTTCATTGGTCTGTCTGTCAGGTTGTGTGTCTGTTTGTCTTTGTGTCTGTCTGTCTGTGTGTGAACAGAATATCTCAGAAACGAAAAGATATATGACGTACTATCTAGATGGAATAGCAAGATTTTGAAGAAAATCGCATAACCGGAAGTATGGTGTTTGCTCTTGTGATTTTTCATTTTTTTCTATCTTCTCAAAAGCGGCTCTTTTTATCAAACGTTACAGTTTTGTACAGTACAGTATTGATGTGAGATAGATGATTTTCCAGTTGGATATATATAAAATTGGTTTCTTCAAGGCATTATAAAAAACTTATAAAATTGAAAATCTGAAACTTTGGCTATGGATTTTATATGTAAGAGTGACTACAACTATAATATTTTGACTATGATATTATTTCCGGTATATAACTAAATTTTTATATAGTGCAGTAGGACAGCTAAAAACAAATTTTTGACTAATTATAAGATCACTGTAAAAGGATGTTGTGTGCCTGTATTACACCAGATTTTTTGGTTAGTAACTAGAATGGTACAGTCATTTCGGATATTGAAAAAAGAAACTTCGTTACAGAGAAAGTCAATTAAAGGGGGTGTATCGCAAATATTAAGGTTGTAGAACGGAAAAATCTAAGAATAAATTTTCATATCACAGTTATCTATGACCAACTGTTTTAAAGATGGATACGTTTTAAAAGTGATATCAAGCGCCTGTGACGTCACAAGGACACCAAATCATGGCTGCGTCGGGCAAATTCATTGTAGCATATTTTAGTACTTTGCTGTTTTGATCTATTCACGTTGGCTTTTGGTTTTGAACCAAGATATATTTGGCTACTGCTTCTTTTTCTTTCAACATTATGCGAAGAAGTAGAGGAAATTTTCATATTGTTATTACAACCATAAACCCAACAATAAGGCATTTTTAGTTCTTTGTGGCGATAGAACAACTGTTAAATGCGTGAAATCCAATAACTGCACCCTAACAACACCTTCTGTTCATAGAAAGTCCAACAGGGCCAGTACCAATGTAGATGTGACGTCGCGCACTGCACAAGTTTAGACATCTATAACTTGACAAACATGAACACTAAAAACTTGCGGTTTTTATCATCGTTCTTAGATATTTATTTACCATTGTCAGTAAGAAATTGCTTTTTACGGTACATCACCTTTAAGAATGTTCCATTTTATCCTTGAAATTGTATATTTTTCTGCTTTGTAGGTAGCATAATTTAGTAATATTGAATATTGTAAAGAGAGCATTTTTTTAGAGATGCCCTGTAAAAGTAATTTAAGAACCTTTGACTCTCTTTTCTTCGTATTCTGTAAGTTGTTACTTTCGCATTTATGCAGAGATGCCCTCATTTGCAAAGTCAGTAAAGAATCTACCATTTTATCCTTTAAGTTCATCTTGCATTTATAATAGTTTGATATTCTGCTTCTCATTGTTCTTTATGTTGCTTCTCTATATGATTTCCCATTTCGAATATGGAAACGGGTCGCTTATTTCTGAAAATCAGTTAGAATATTTCATTTCTTCATTTAAGTTGTATCCCTTTCTGATTAGTCGGTAGCATGATTTAGTAATTTTGAATATTGAAAAAAGAGACTTAGTTTTCTAGACGTCCTATACCCAGAGCCACAGCGGCCCAGGAACTACTGTAATTATGGGGGCGGAACAACATTTTTTTCTGATGATTTTAACATAACTAAGCCT
This sequence comes from Agriotes lineatus, assembly GCA_940337035.1. Taxonomy (NCBI): domain Eukaryota; kingdom Metazoa; phylum Arthropoda; class Insecta; order Coleoptera; family Elateridae; genus Agriotes; species Agriotes lineatus. Next base: position 85,905,366 of record OW679203.1, read on the forward strand.
TATATTCGACTGTTTCATACACACTTTATTATATTATTATTTAGCGTTAATAAAGTGCAACTTTAGTCCATAGAGTACAGTAGGACGACCGACTGTCAATGTCTATTTGTTATTAAAAAATAATGTCATTTTATTGAAATCAAGGAAGGAATTCATCTTTAATACCTTACGGTAATAGGTAGTTTTTATTGATAATGATAACGCAATTAACCTAAAAGAAGCACACTTCCAAACTATCAAATGTTTAAAATAGCAACCTGAATTTTTTTGTGACTAATACCGGGAGTCTTAAAAAGAATTGCATCTAGTAGGTTTTTAATGTAGTTTGCGTGAAAATTTTTATGAGCCGCTAGATCGTTATTGGTATTGCATTATGAGAAATTCAAAGCATACTAGATGTTATTCTTTTTAAGACACCCCGTATAAATGTTATTGTGGATAAAAGAAAATCTTTTACAGTGCAATCGAACGAAAAGCTTTGTATGCGGCTCGTACATAATCAGACCTTATTTGACTTGTCTTCTTTATCGCTACGCTACGCTCGCTCTTCCATAAAATAGACTCATTCAATAAATTCATTACAAATACATTATGTACTTTATACATATACAGATTGCGACAGGCAACTAGGAGCATAGCAAAAGCAAGGGGACCTTACATGTGGCCGTAATTGTATTTAAAAAAATTAAAAATTGAATATATACCCTGTATTTATAACGATCCTAACGACCTACCGCTATCGTACATTGATTACGGCCACATCTAAGGTCCCCTTGCTTTTGATATGGTCCTAGTTGCCTGCCGCAATCTGTATAACTATAATAGCTACAATTAAGCTAAAATGTTTTTTGCACTTGCGGGACTAAAGTTGGCACTTTAGTCACTTATTTCAGGGACTAAAGTAGCTCATTTTATCTCTAGGGACAGAAGTAATTACTTTAGCCCCTAGGAACTAAAGTAAAAAATGTTACCGTATCTATGGTAATCTATGGTAAATTCGGGGTTAACAGGTTAGGTTTCGCGTCAGTTTTGACATAAACTGACGCAAAACCTCATCTATTAACCTCGAATTTGACATAATTGTGAGCTCTTGTCATAATGACTTACAGTGTAACTAAAATGTCAATAAATGACGTTTAAAAAAACGGGTTTTCGTTTTAAATCTTCCTGCAACGTGAAAAAATTAGTATATGCAACTCGGAGACAATGCTATTTTGCTTCAGTGCAATTTCTGACTCTCGGGCTTCGCCCTCGAGTCTGAAATTGTACCTCAGCAAAATAACGCATTTCTCTCCCTCATTGCATAATCTACTATTTCAGTCACGTATTGAATGGTCATAAAGATACAAAACCTTAAGAGTTACTTATCAATGACAGCGATTGATAATCGAGATTAACACACAAGTTAGTTACAATATTTCCTCGTTGGTTCTTATTAATAAGAAAATATAATTTTATTCCATGAAAAGAATTTGACACCCAAAGTTTTGACAGTAATGGTATCTTTGATTACCTATACCAAAATCGTCTATTAATAAAAAATCATTCATTAATAAGGGTAATTAATAAACGATTTTTAAAAATCGTTCATTAATAAAAAATCGTTCATTAATAAGGGTCTTGAATAGAAGATTTTCTATACATTAATGAAACCCATAAATAAACGATCAACGGAAAAGGTATTTTTACTTTCTTTTACTTTGTAAAATATAGTGCCTATCTAATCATGATTTTTTTTAACTTGATTGCGGAAATATCCGATTTCGTGTATTCTCGTTCAGCAAAAGTTGTTTTCGAAGTAACGTATGTCTGTCAGTTTGTAAGCCTGTCAGTTTATTACTCTGTCAGTATGTCTGTGTCCTGTCTACAGCCCAGATGGTTTAATTGATCTGCCTCAAAATTTATATCTCTGTTTTTAATATAAATTTGGAGATCCCTGTAATTTTTTGTTACAATCGGGTAACCGGAAGTAGTACTTTAGTCTTATTTTTTATTTTCCCGGAAAATTTTATAATTGTCTGATAAAAATTAAATTTCATAGAACAATATATTGTGTAATTATTAGAGTCCGTCAAAATATTCCCGTATTTTTTCAAAATATAGCATAGCAAAATGGCATTTATTTTTTCAAAATATGGCATATAAAATGTCACTTATTTCAAAATAAAGCATAAAAAAGGTAAGTATTTATTTCAAAAAGTTGAAATATTAGAAAAAATGTCACCAGTAATATTAAAAATCTCACAACACAAAACAAAAGACAAAGTAATCTGATAAAAATGACGGGCACAAGACAAATAAGTGGAACGTAGGTATCCGAGGTGCATTGAAGGGAAAGGGGAGAGCGCGGGGTTGTTGTTGACAACTGGACGTATCGGAATACTTACCTGAGCGTTGAGGCGCGCGACGAGCGGTCACCCCCGCCACGGGTCATCGACCTTAGTACCTGGCACTTATCAAAACTTCTGCATATCTATTTTGAAATTTGTAATCCCTTTTGTTGTGAATTAGCCACATAATATTGATTTTGATTGAAATATAGCATTAAAATATGGCATTTATTCAAAAGATAGCATTTATCACGAAAAAGAGCATTTTATAGCATTTATGGCACCAACAAATGTGGTTCATTCCACCCCTTACTACGTGAAACGCCTAAATACAAAATCTGGTCCTAAAGGGGCCTACAGTAAGAAACATGGCAAAATGGCATTTGACGGACTCTAGTAATTATATACAACTGTTGTTCAAAAAGATTATAGGATAACAGTTTTTCGAAAAAATGGAAAAATTAAAGATTTACAGGCAGTAAAAGAAAATCGTGTGGTGACCACACTTAATTTTTTTCATATGGAAATGTAAGCTAGGGAAATCATTAACAAGCATTGCCACTAGATTGCATTGTGTTAATACATGAACTTGTGGTTATTATTTTTCCAATGAGGTTAGGTTTCACGTTGATTGGTTGACACCATAATTATTTTATTGTCCTTAGTAAAATACCTATCTAATTAGTTAAAATATAAAATATATCAGGGGGGCAAATTACATTATTTGCCCCAGCGATATATTCTATAAGGGGACGACCGCCCCCCTTGCCCCCCCCCTGTTCCTGCGCCCCTGCAGAGCCATTTAAGAATCTTGCATCATCTCCTTCTTGTTCTTTGAGTTACTTCTAATTCTTAATACTAAGAAATTATTTAAGTTGTTGCGAATGATTGTAAAAATATAATAACCTTGCCAGTTTCCACTCGAAAAGGGGAACAAAGGAACACGATTTGTAATTATTGCTTTGTTCTATAAACAATTAGGATTGCCAACAAACAACCTGTATAATTTAAAAATAATTATTTATATTTAGCAATGATGTATTCCGATCCCGCTCTACATAATATAGCTATTACAACTCTTCTACTGCACAGCAAGCATATTTGTATTATTTGTGAGTCGCAGTCACCTTAAACGTGATTTTTTGCAATGATCCAAATCCGTGGAGTCATTCTATTTGCAATAATAGATCTTCTAAGCCATCAGATAGCAGCTGTAAGTGCATGTCTTTGACAAGAAAGCCATATTACTTTCTTGATATCAGTTTCAGCAGAACGATTACAACCTAACTAGCGAAAGAATGGATCTGAAGGAATGGAACAAGGGTTGGATTTCTGTGGATATCAAAAATTTCAAGTTCAACCGCACTCATACCGCAGTTAACATCACCTTTTCACCAACACGTCCCATAGAAAAACCAGAGGTTTGCCGATCGTAGGTCTTGTCATTTGGAAATAACATCTAATTCACAGGTATCGGTGCAAGCGTACAGATTCGCCAGTAACGAGTATCGCTTGTTTCCTCTCTCTTTCAAGTCAGATGTCTGCGAGGTTATCAAGAAGAATGACTTTGGCGTGCAGAATATGTTCAACTGCGGGTCCTTTAAAGGATGCCCCATACTCAAGGTACGTTAGGAAATTCCTCTTGTTCTTCAATTTTCTTCTTGTGTTGCTTGGCGTTTAATATGATTAAGTTATTTCGGGCATGATAAAAAGAATTCTCTTTGCAGCGAAGTTTTCCTCGTATAAATCACTTTAAATATTCCATTTCTGTCTCATTATTCTTCCATTTTTCGGTATTTCTGAATAGTGAATAACATGGTTCAATTACTACGAACATACTTCTCATAAATATTTTAAAGGGACTTATCTTTCTAGTCCATAGATAACATTAATTTCGAAAATTTAAATTAGAGATCTACTTTTCGAGACGTCCACCTACTCAATGTCAGTTAAGGGTCTTCTACCGTATCTAGAGTTCCCATGTTGAATGCCAGTTAACAATGTTTCATGCCGTTCTTGTTATTGTTTCAGTTGTTTCTATGTCTAGTTAGTAAATAGCAGGATTAAGTTATTTGGAGTATTGAAGAGAGATACTTACTTTCATATACGTCCCCGTACGCACGATCACTTGAAAGCCTTGCATACTTATTTTCTTATTTATAAGTAAAATTGGGTTTCTATGTAGTAAATAACGTGGTTGAGTGGTTTTGGATATTGAAAAGAGGACCCATTTGCAGAGACTTCTGCATTTACAACCAGTTCAAAATCTTTAATTTTCGCATTCTTTTTCGAGTTGGCTTTTATTTATAGTTAATAAGTAGCATGCTTTGGTCACTTCCGACATTGAAAAAAGCGAACTTTTTCATAGTCGTCCTAGCACGCAAGTTTCTAATTAGTAACTAGCACGGTGCACTCACTTCAAATACTGAAAATGGTGACCCTTTCTACGTCCCTGTACTTATAATTAGCCAAGAATCTACCATTCTCTTCTTTTTATTTTTTGAACTGACTTTTATTTCTGGTTAGTAACTAGCATGCTTCTTTCACTTCGAATATTGAGAAGAGCGACCATTCTCCAGAAAAATATCCGAGATCAGTTAAAAATCTTCCATTTCTTTTTTTTTTCATTTGTTAAATTGACTTCCACCTCTTATTAGTAACTACCATAGTGAAATCATTTCGAAGATTAGAAGTAATAATATTTTTCCGATTTTCCCCTTTAAATTATAAGGTTGACTTCTATTTCTAGTAGCAACTAGCTGCTTCTTATTATTTAACTAAGCTGATTTCTAGTACTGGTTAGCAAAGAACATTTCGAATATTGAAAGTGGGGAACCATTTTTAGAGACGTCATCATGCTCAAGATTTTACACCTCAACTTTCTTCTTCTTTAAGTTGCTTTTTTTATTAGTAACTGGCATGGTTCGCTTATTTCAAAAATTGGAAAGAGCGATCCTTTTCTAGGAACATCACCATATTCACTTTTCCTTATTTTTTTAAGTAGATTTATATTTCTAGCTCGTAATGAGCCTGTTTTAGTAACGTCGAATATAAAGAACTACCCCTTTTCAGCGACGTAACAATACGCAATATTAGCTAAAACTCTAATCTTTTACTTACTTTTTTAGGTTGCATTCGATTTGTGTGGTTGAGAGGATGACGTAGTCATTTCGAATATTGCAAGTAGAGAACTTTTCCAGTGACGTCCCCATACTCAATATCAGCTAAAGATCTTCCACGTCTTTTTTATTATTTCTTAATTTTCTTTATCTTGTAGTTTAGTCGTTTCGAATATTGAAAGGTGAAACATTTTCCACAGACGTCCTCGTATGAAAAGTTATTGTGAATCTTCCATCTTTTTCTCCTTATTTTTTATGTTGACTACTATTTTTTGTTAGTGGTTAGCATAATTTAGTTATTTAGAATATTGAAAGAAGACACTTATTTCCAGAGACGCCTTAGTACTCAAGGTCAATTAAGGGTTGTCCATATCTTCTTTATATTCTTTAAGTTGTTTCTATTTCTTGTTAGTAACATAGTAACAAGCATAGTTGAGTAATCTCCAGAGACGCCGTAGTTCTTAAGGTCAATTATGGGTCTTTTGTATTATCCTTCATACGTATTTTTCAAGTTGCTTCTATTTGTAGTTACTAACTGTAACTAGTCATTTCGAATATTGCAAAGATTAACTTTCCCAGATATGTCTTCTTATTCAAGAGCAGCTGAAACTATACCATACATAGTTCAGTCATTTCGAATATTGAAAAGAGAAATATTTTTCATTGTCCGCGCATTCAGTTACTTAGAAATCTTCTATCATCATATAATTTAAGTTGCTTCAATTTGTGAATACTGAACAATCATTTCCAGAGACGGTATGAGATTTGCAACTGGTTGCCAGACGAATCTAAGTTTCCTCCGCACATTCCCTCCGGACGCTATTTGATGCAGCTGAAACTCGCTCAGGAAACAGTAGAACTTGCCGTTGTGGACTGGTACCTAAAAATCGAGAAGAAGTTCCATTACGTCTAATACTCTAATAGTTATTGCCAAGCTTTACACCACAGCACCGATGTGTGATCAATTATTGTTGTCCTCACCTCGTTGATTAATATTGTTGCACTAAAGTTTTTAAATGGCATTAATTGTATTGTATTAGTAGTAGCTTTTAGTAGAATGTATTTGCAAGCAAGAGTAAAATAAAACTTTGTTCGTTCGACACGTTGTTTTTGTATTTTTTATATCCCTTTCTGCATCACCGCAATATAATTGTCTCTATTGCATGGTAAAGTTATTACGAAAGAAGTGAACAGTTTGAGGGTTCCTGAAACGGGACTTGACCTAGTTCCATTTGAGCTTCTCCACAGTAATAAACAATTTTTAATCTACGGTTAATTTGTACATTTGTAGATTGCAATAATTACTTGTAATTAACTTTTCTTAAGTTTTGTACTAACGCCAACAAGCAAGAATTTCCGTGACCTTTAATCAGCGTATTTCGTAGGTGTAGTGCTGTAAGTTAAGTTTTAAGCGGGCAACGGGGCATTGATGGCTGCGTGCTAATGAGAACAGCAGGCAGTCTCGTGTAAAGTGTTTCTTTGAGTGAAAACCGAGTGTCACAGCCCATGGAGAACTCAAGAACGAGGCATCACCAGAGACTACTGAGAGTGCAGGTCCAATCACCTCGTGGAATGATTTTAAGTATGGGTGGGTGGTTGTGCATGGCGCAAGAATCCTGCATTGCGCTGATACAGAAGCTGCAAGCATTGCGCAATCAACACAAGAGTTGTATTTGAAGCAGCTTCAGATGAAGGCGTTGAATTTTGACGTACTTGAAATCGCGGTGGGCGTTGTGCCTTAAATGTGTTTAATGCGGACACACTAGAACAGTCAGCACGTGACCATGGAGGTTTTGATTAATGCATGCTAGAAGCAGTTGTTTTATTTATTGATTTAATGCAAATGTTTGTAGGAATGACCATATGTTCTAAAAGCAATTCTAATAGTAGTATGTGTATATTTAAAAGTCAATATAATAGACTTTGCTTAAATTGAATGTGAGCAAATTTGATTTTATTTTAGTAGAATTTTTGAGTATATGTTTATATTTGTTGCGAATTCAGGTTTGGTTAACATTCGAAGCATTTTAACATTCATTTTTCTTTAACCACGAACCGAGACAAAAGTAAGAGTTGTTGCAAATTGAGATCGCTTTCAATAAAAGGGGCATATACTTTCTAAAAATATAAAGGCCTATGGGACGCCGTGCTACAAGTTGACGTCCCAACTAAGGGGCTACAGTAAAGCCGAGCTACAACCGAAGTTAAATAATATTTACCCATTTTTATGCCAAGACAATAAGTCGTAAATTGTTGCGGATGCTGACAAAAATAACCTTGGCAAGTTTTCACTCGAAACTGGGACAAAATACCGGGTTGGTAATTACTGTGGTGCTTTATAGATAAATCGATTAGAATAGAATCAGCAGCATAATTTAAAAATAATTATGATTATTCACTGAGGAAGTTACTAAACTTCGTTTTAAATACCATTGTTATATCGTTACTGCTACACTACAAATATACCTGTTTCTAGATTTTTCAATCGTAGCCACCGTAGACGTGCTATTTTGCCATGATCCTAGTCTATGTAGCTGCTTTATGCGTAGAATTAGTTTTTCTAAGCCATGGGGCAGCCGCTGTGAGTGCATTTCTTTATAAAGGAAGTCGAATTACTTTGGAAGTGTCAGTTTCAGCAAAGCGATTACAACCTAACTAGTGAACGAATGGACCTCAAGGAATTTAACAAGCGTTGGGTTTCTGTAGACATAAAAAATTTCAAGTACAACCGCACGCATGCTGCAATTAACATCACTTTTGAAACAACCCGCCCAATAGAAAAACCAGAGGTTTTTCGACTGTACCACCTTTTTTTCTGACAATAACTTTACTTTTACAGGTAGCGGTGCAAGCTTACAGATTTGCCAGTAACGAGTATCGTCTGTTTCCCCTCGCTTTCAAATCAGATCTCTGCCAGGTTTTCGCAAAGAACGACTTTGGTTTGCAGAACATGTTCTCGTGCGGTAATTCCAAAGGATGCCCTGTACTGAAGGTATGTTAAAAAATTCTTTGATAAACTGTTCTCCTCCTGCTTATCGTCTAGAGCGGTTCAGTTACTTCGGGCATAATCCTCCATCTTCTTCTTGTTTTGTAAGCTGCTTCTATTTCTCGATGTTGAAACGCAATTTCCAGAAAAATTATGAAATTTGCAACTGGCTGGCGGACGAATCCAAGTTTCCTCCTCATATACCTTCCGGACGCTATTTGGTGAAGTTGAATATAATTCAGGAAGGGGTGGACCTTGCTGTTGTAAACTGGTACGTTAAAATCGAGAAAAAGTTCCATTATATTTAACAGGCATTGCTGAGTTTTACCGATGAATACAAGTTATGGTTTCCACCTTATTGATCTATATTGTTGCAGTGAATATTCTATATGGCAGTAATTGCGTTATATTAGTAGTAGTGGTGTGTACAAAAGAATAATATAAATACTTGCAACGTATCTTTTTGTATTTTATATGTATTTAACTGCACTATGACGATGGCGACCTTTATATGTGTTTATCTGACTATTGGCTCGCAGACACTAGGTTTGAGCTTCTCCCTGTCAGGGAGGTCACTGAACATTGTTATTATACATGTTGGATTGTAATCAGCCTAAGAGGTTTGATAAATCACAGTTTGTAACCGGTGAGGTTGCCGTTAGGGCAATTTTCCTACACAGTCAGAAAATTGCATAGCAGCCAGCTTCCGCTGCAATTAAATAATTTTTCTCTAGTCATGTTTGAATGTGCTCGGTCAACCGTATGCAAGAACAAATTAAGCTTTAACAGGTGGAGGCAAGGTAAGTTCGTAATGGCCAATATTCCAACTGTATTCCAGCACCGAGGCCGTTTATTACTGCAAAACGAATTATAATCCAGTGGCGACCATAATAGATCCACACATGTGTCCCACTATAGCTAACTGTGTACACTTTTGGCTTGATTACTTCGTGCAAATTATTTTTAGAAAGTAACATTTTTAAGTGGTTCTGTTACGTCAGTGGTTGTTTTTGATGTGAGTTAAATACAATATCTTGGAAGGAACTTAAAGCAACTGAAAACAGTGTAAATTCTAAAATTGCAAATGTATTTCAGTTGATGATACTATTGGCCTCAACACTACAATATACTACTTCCGCTGCAAAAAATGCAAAACTAAATTTGTGCTTTAAATAGAACTGTCACGTCACCTGATATCTAGAACTACAATTCAAATTATTGAATGAAACTCATAAAGAAAACTTTTAATCAAATTTAGTGAGACAAAGACGAGTAGGTCTTGGTAGTGATATTGTCGATATTTATTTAGGTCGTCAATACACCACATGTTAAATCTGTTGAAAATGTTAATCAATCAATGCCTAGGGGTTACTCACAACGGGATATCCTGTGTACACTTGCCGGGAGATATAGGGAGATCTTGGAAATATCTAGGGGAGATCTGAGGAAATCCCAGAAGGTTTGGGAAAATCTTAGGAAATCTTGGGAGATATCGGGAGATCTTGGGGATATCTAGGGGAGGTCTGAGGAAATCTCAGGAGGTTTGGGGAAATCTCGGGAGATATCGGGAGATCTTTGGATATCTCTGGGTAACTTCAAGGATATCTGAGAAAATCTTCAGAACATTTGAGGCAATCTCAATGATATATTATAGTTTGCCCCTACGCTAGGGTATCGTTAATTCATAATGCGCAGCCCCATTTTAGTTGTTGAGACCGTGCGCCAGCGTTTTCCGGTCTGTAGTGTTGTAGGGATGTTCGATACACCGAAAAGTACCGGTGCAATCGTATCGTATCGATTTAAAAGTGTCCAGGATATTTTCTAGGTTTATTTATACAAACCTTCGAGTCCTAGTGCAGCAAATATCAATAATAGTGGCAATAACATATTAACTTTTATAAACGCTTAAAAACACGAAAATAATGACTGAAACGCATTCATAGTTTAGTTTCATAAACGTATATAAACACTACAATTGCATAAAGCAGCATGTTATAAATATTTAAGCTGAATAATGAAGCTTTTATTGGATATTGAAGCATTATCATAAAATTTGTTGGAATACATGAGAACTCCAGTCCGCCAGAATTAATCATTCGCCTTAGAATTTATCAATTACGATTTTGCTGTACCAACCGAAACCCGAAGTGTAGTATGTACACATGTTAAACGGGAAGATTTCGACGCAACAAAATCATTTTGTTTTGATTTTTATTCTCCAGTTTGTAGAAGCTGAAAATTACTTATTGAAAGTTATCGACGTTCGACCATCTTGCCCTAACTTCCATAGGACACTAAATATAAATATCAAACAACAACATTGATTGGGATTATTTAAATTTTTATGTTAGAAATTTAAAAAAAAGAATGGACAAAAGATCAGTTATTGGAACCCAGACGGCAAAACCTGAGATAGGTCCTGGCGATACTGACTGAAAATAAATCGTATCGTATTGTATCGTTTATTGAAATACTGGTACAAAATATCAAGTATCGGAAGACAAAGTACCGGTACTTCAAAATATCAAACGTCTGCGTTCTCTAGCAGCCTAGGCCAGTGCCCCCCCCCCCCCCGCGTAACCCGAGCGTTGCGGAAATTTTTGTTCCGCCAGTGTTTTTCTAAACTTGTGCGGATGACGGACCGGAATGCGAGGGAAACAATGGAAACCGACATCGTGTTTTGAGGTTAAATTTGGAACCCATGAGAGTTATTTTAATTTTCTGTAACAGTAAAATTTATATAATTAATAACATATTTAAAAATAATGGTCTAATTACCCGACTAAAGAAGACTTACATGTTTAGCAGTTGTTACAACAATATAGATACACGATAACAATTTAGGATTCACTCTTGAAACATTTCGGTTTTTATTTTTAAATGCCCTATTGTTGACGTAGATTGTCACCGTTGTTCAACTGTATCAGTGGCGTAACTAAGATTTTGCTCTGGGGGGTGTTCTGGGAGGGTTTACAACCGTACAATAAGAATTTAAAAAAAAATGAGTGTACCATAAACTATAGTTGATTTTATTTCTACAGGACTTGCAATAGGCCTTGATTTAACTTCTTGGCAGTATAGACCACCTAGTTACATTTAAGAATTTATTTTTTGCTTATTATTTGCTTATTAACCAAAAGAAGTCAGAAATAATTATTTGTTAAATAAATAAATAACAACTTAGCTTTGTAATGCAGCATACCGTATGCATGATGCATTTAATTAAAATAATATCCAGATATCTAATGTATATCATGTGCTGTAACAGTTGTATGTTTTAACTAGTGGGGTTGTAAGGGCAACCAGACAGAGGGTTATTTCTATTTAGTAGTACTAAAATAACTTGAATTGATAATCTACGAGAAATAGTCACGTTAAGGGTTAAATTCCCATTAATTGTGAAGAATAATAATAATTGATTATTTGATACGTAGTAGCAATATAGTATTCTCTACGATCAAATTTTACTTTAAGTCACAAATATTATACAAATATAAAATTCAAGACTGTTTGATTCCATTTAACGTGGTATATTACTACGAAGCCAGTAAAACCAGTGAGAGCCAGTGTTATGGTATGCTGTTGAACTGTCTATCCACATAATAGAGGTTTCAAAGAGCTACAACGAGCTACAACGAGCTTTGATTTGGCCGGGAACAACCCAGGCAGGTGTTTTCTGACTAGAATTTATCCAGTTAGAAGCTGAGGTAGAGCATTCAGGTACAAGAGAGACAATCAGAAGGTTAGTGCCCATTTCTTACGAAATATCAAGAAGTTATACAGCAAGTTTGGTGCGGCAAATCATTAAGATAATTGTAATTGTATTTAGAAATTAATTTAGAATTATTTTTCTAAAATTTTTAGTGATTCGAGTACTCGACGTTTTTCGACAATTATATTTTGAAATTTACTTCTTGGAATTAGGTTACTTTTAGAATTTTCATATAAATCAAGTTTGGATATATTTAATATTCGATTAAATGGTTTTTGACAATTTTATATTTTCTTTTGTAATGGCAGATCAAACTGCAATGTGTTACTAACAAACTGAAGTACCTGAAACGTGTATTTGATTCATAAAGTCAAATAGTTATTATATTTTAAAAGTAATTCAGTCTTTAACTGCAAGATAAAGTTGTTAGTTGAAGATTAACCCATTCTGCTGGGATTAATGAGTCCCATTGCTTGTAAAACTGACTAGTCGAATGACATAATTTTAAATGTCAAATTGATTTATGAGATACATCAATTACTAGTCATTACATTAAGAAGTAGGGTAAGTACATAAGTGAGCGATACCTGATAGTGCTTCTTTTTGATAATTATAAAAAGGATATATTTAATTTGATATGTAATAGTGCTCCAAAGAGCAACATTTTGACTTACACGTTGGGTTTTGATATTAATTGTAATAACACCGCGAGGGAGAGTTATATTACAGCTTGCTTGCAAAACAAAATTCGAAGATAATGCATGTCCTTGAAATAACTCTATAACCTATGAAAATGTTAAATGATATTTTGACTGTAGAAAATTAGTTAAATCACGGCCTACTGCAAGTCCTTTAGAAATGAAAGCAACTATACTGTTTATTTATAAACAATAAAATGATTACAATTGCAATACAACTTATAGTAGTAATTCAAGTTCTCTTGGCTTTTTTTGCTAACTCGTTTATAATTTCATCTACGTTCACCTGCAGTTCTCTGTGAATGGAGAGCATTGGCAATTCATTCAGCCTATATTGCGCTGTTGTATTTCGGAGGTAAGTCTTAATTATTTTTAAGGTGGAGAATGATCTTTCAGCTGTTGCAGTTGACACAGAAATCGTTGCAAGAATTTGCAGCAACTTGAATATGCTTGGAAACATGTCCTTATTGCCCGTAGCTAGCGCATCCATTGCTGTCTTCTATGGAAGATTTTGTACATCTTGGCAATTTGAACTCAGCAATCACGTCCGAAGGAGGTTCGTTGAGATCGAATTTTTAAAATGGGCGAGTGCGAATTCCGGATGTAATAATTGATATTCAATTATTATACCTAAAATGTAATTTTAGATTTTTTGTTTAAGACGAATTTTAGTTATTCCTGAAGCCTCTGGGGGGTGTTTCAACACCCATATCACCCCCCATAGTTACGCCACTGAACTGTATATACAAAACAACAAAATTGTATATTCATGCAAAACCGATATTGGAAACAATAAACAGTTACTGCTGGCTGCACAATCAATTAATGTCGAACTCACTTGTTCATGTAGTATCTGTTATGGATAAAACTGAACTTCAAATGACTTTAGATTTGATTAAATGAAACTAATTTTGAAGCTTTAACACTAAAATAATTATTCAAGCAAAATTTGGCTGACTCGCAGTTTGAAAATTTTTGAGAAAACTAGCTGTAGCCCGCGGCTCATGTCGCATTTAAAGTTTCACGCGTTAGTATGAGATGCGTGCAGATCTTCCTGTCATGAACGCCATCCGAACTTGCATCGGGCGGCGACATCGGAAAATCGATTGGTAAAGGTGGGGGTAAACGGATCGTTTGGACTCATTCAGCAAGGAAATAATAAACCCTCCTTATCATTACATGAAATGTACTTGTGTTCGTAGTTTTAAAAAACACAACCAATAAGCATAATAAGTAATGGTTTTCTGTGTTAATATTGCTATTAAAAGTAATAGGAAGTTTGTTTACATACATAGGTATGATGTTTTGTACAAAATGAATCACGATTCAGCGAGAATTATTGATTCATTACAAACATTTTCATTTTCATTTAATTAATTCTTTAAAGAATTTGGTGGGGCCTTGATAATAGTTAATCCATTATGACCTTGTTTTATACAATAATGTTATCATATTGTTGTAGAACGTTTAATAATAAAGGTAATAGGGAGGAAAAGCAAAATCAAACCAACGAACATGTTACATTAAATAGTATATTATGATACTAGTGTATAAGTACGCCTTTAAAGCACGTACGACGAGTTTAAGAGCACGACGCAAAGCGGAGTGCTTTTAACGTCGCTAGTGCTTTAATGGCACTTATACACGTGTATGATACGCTACTTTTTCTACAATCGTAACGGAAATATAAAAACTTAGTTCAGTGACACTTTTTCTGTCACATTGTGTTAGATATTCTAGGTTATGTTGACATTCAAACTTACTGCAAAGCGTGTTTTAATATAGTATTAAAACACGGAACCAATGACAACCTGCCAAAAAACGTAATTCGGGCGCTAATATTAACAGTGCTACAAACGTCACTTCTGACACTAGAAACTGTGCAAACAGTTGTCATTTTGACACGATCGTAGAAAAATGGCAAGAATTTCATCATAAACAAATCGTCTTCGTGTTGGCTCTTTACAGAGTGCAATACAAAACTCAGTATTGACAGACTGCTTCGCGTGAGAAGTCAAAAAAGGCAACAACCACTACTTGTATAAGTAGAATAAACTTCGCAACCGAAATGGAAAATGCAATAATTACTTTGGTAGCTAGGCAACAAGTAGGTACAATAGTTACTTGTTGCCTAGGTACTAAAGTAATTATTGCATTTTCTATTTCGGTTACTCTTATGGCAAATATTATGTGAACCTTTTCCAGCTCATGGAATTTCATTATTCCGTGCAATTTTAGGCAACCTGTATAATGTTTAAGTAATTTTTACTACTACTACTACCACCTTTATTATGTAGGTAGGTCTACTTAGTAATAGTACAGATTTTTTGTTGATTGCTAGAATTCATGTATTGTACTGCTATTAAGAATTTTATACGATTTCTTCATTTGGGTATTTTAATGGTGTATTGCTTTAATTGTACCGTATGCCAGAAACTAATTTGTTTTATTTACGAATTTTTAATATTTACCTTGCTCCATGTTTTGTTTTATGGATAACACAAGTAAAAAAATAACAAATTTTGTCTCTGCAATAAAAAAATCTATTTGTAAAAATCAATGATTGTGAAAAATACGAATTCAAAGGGTCGTAGAGCCTGCTAAGCATACAAACTTTTCTTTGCACTACTAAAAATTTTAATAGATAATAATAGTTTGAGAATTTGACAAAATTACAGAAGATTTCGGGGAAATCTTGTAGTATTTGCGAGAATCGTGAGAGCTCTTGGGGATATGAGGGAAATCTCAGAGGTTCTGGGGAAACCTGGGGAGATATCGGGAGATCTGAGGAGATGTCGGGAGATCTTGGGAGATCTGGGGGATATCTCGGGAGACCTGGGGGTATCTCGGGAGATCTGGGGATATCTCTGGATATCCGTCGGAAATCTAGGAGGTCTGAGGATATCTGAGGGAGATCTCAGGAAATCTTTTATGCAACGATATCTCCTGTACACTTAAATCCTTGGTGATTGATCAATGCCTAAGCACGTTGCGGAGATGCTTTCCAGTTAAATATTTTTTTCAATAAATAACGTTTATCCGCAAACGTCACAAAAGTGACAACTTATTTGTCTTTATTGACAAGATAAAAGTGTCGCTTTATCTGCCTAAGCAGATAAAATAGCGACTTTTGCGTGCTTTATCTGCCTAAGCACACAAAATCCTTGCTCTCTTTCTTTCTTTCTATGTTTGTTCGCTATCTCCTCCGAAGATACTGGACCGATTTAATTGTATGATGGCTTAAAATTTTGCAAATTTTTAGACTTAGATCGTAGGCCGGTTTTTATTTTCAAAAAAAGTACAAAAAAGTTTTAATTCAAATAAACCTTTAAGCAGCGGATCGGAGAATCTGTCGCCGTGGGTTATGGTGTGACAGCTGCTGTGACCGTGTGCTATTAGCTCGGGTGATTCAGTATGTTCATATATCATTACAGTAGCGCGTTATTTGAACGACAGAGGTTGGATCAGAGGTACAGTACTCGCCTGTCAAGCGGGTGGCCTATGTTCGATTCCCGGCCGATGCATCTTTTTTTCTTTAAATTTACATTAATGAAATTTACTTGAATACGTTTGCGGATAAAATAGTATATGTTGTTCGGAGTAAAAGTGACTTTATGTGGCTTAGCTGAATTATATGCCTCACTAACGTTCGGCTAAATAAACCTCAGCTTCGCCACATCTTCTTCTTCTTTAGGTACCCCTCCTATCGGAGATTGGAAATCATTATGGCAACTTTAATTTTGTTGGCGGTTCTTCTGAATAATTCCCGGAGCTGCAGCTGAACCATTCCCGTAGGTTTCTCAACCAGGACATCCTTCTTCCTCCAACACTTCGTTTTCCTCTTATTTTTCCTTGCATTATGTTTCTTAATAGTTCATATTTTGCCCCTCTCATAACGTGTCCCAGATACTCAAGTTTTCGTCTCTTAATAGTTATCATAACTTCATAGCTTTTCTGTAAGCGTTGTAATATCTCTACGTTTGTTACCCTTTCGGTCCACGAAACCCTAAGCATCATTCTGTAACACCACATCTCAAATGCCTCAAGTTTCCTGATGTGAGTCTGTTTCATAGTCCAGGCCTCGACTCCGTACATTAGCGTGGAGAACACGTAGCAGCGGAGCATTCTTAGTTTTAAGTTATTATTGATGTCCCGACTGCAGAGGAATTTTCTCATTTTATTAAAAACGTTGCTGGCGATTTCAATTCGCCACATAAAGTATCACTTTTACTCCTAATAACATAATCTACTATTTTTAAACAATTAAGTGCACGTGGGAGCAAATGCACATTTTAAATTATACAGAACATTTTCTTGAAGACCTATGATAGTCATTATCAGTATTCATCACAAGTACCATAGGAATATCCAGATACTAAGTATTAAAAGGAAAATATATTCAGACCAACCAACAGGTACGTACTGCTCCTTTTGGCTGCAGTTAGTGGTAAATAAACGGTTTTGCATTGAAGACTTATCTTTTATGTAATTTAAAACTTTTTAAACGCTAATCAAACTACACACATACGCATATAAGTGACTTGTAGGTAGCACATCGGGCCTACATTGAGTCCTAAGTGCACGTGAACTTCGTTCATCCTACACCCAGAGATTCACAGCCCGCAATCCAATTGAATTAATCAGTAATCACACTATAAATGACAAATCTATGGATGTAAAAGCATCTTAGGCCAGTCAAATTAGATATTTACGTGACAAAAATACTACCTGAAAAGTGAGCATGTAGTTTTATAGAACAAATCACGTAGAATTGAATGAACTAAAAAGTAACAGCTGAATCAGTGGAGAAGTGATTCAAAATTGCGGTCAAAGTAATGAAAAAATAGTTTTTTGCATATAAAAGAGCAAAAACTCCAGGATTTTTTTCCAAAAAAAAGAGGCTTATGTAGTTTAAAAAAACAAATAAATTAAGCTGTCGGTGGTTAAAATCGATTAATTAGAAAAAAAGTTATTGCTAAAAAACCGTTAAAAATGACCGATTTTTCAATTGTTCTTAACTTTTAAAAAAAAACCTATATAACGTTGAAATTTTTAGAAATCGTAGTACTCGGTGAGTAGAAAACGCACGATTTTAAAATTTGCAAAAATTTTGATTACTTTTTGCATAAATCATTTTTTTAGAAAAAAATACGTTTTCGCAGAAATTGATTTACTCAGCTTGCAGAAGTCGTACAGCAATCAGCACAGGCTTATTTTGTTCCTTAAGAGTTATAATACCACACACAATATGAGCGCGAATTTTTTTGTACTTGCAAATATGTGCAAATTTAATTTGAAGAGTGATCTTTCTTTAGGCGCACAAAATGTTGAATATTTTTGTCAATTTTAATTGTACCGAAATTACATAAGCACCATTCGATAGGTGTCAACTTTCTACGAATGTAAATGCGCTCTTGTTTATTTTAACAACAAAGTACACATAAACTTCAGATTAGTGGTCTTTATAAGACTGGCTGTTAGTGTAATTATATATCACAGTCCCAGTGTGTCAAAGAATACTTGGTTGATATTTTGTCAATATATGTCTGGGTGGGCAATAAACTGCAGTAATAGTTATCTCATATGCAAGGGTTTGTACTTTGATAGATGTTTATATTATGTAACAATTACTTGTAAATAATTTGTTTAAATATATCTTATAATCCTATTTTTAATAAAAATATTTTTCACGTTTAATGACAGTTTATTAATGAAATAATTAGTTGCTATAATTATTCTTCTAATTAATATTATGATTCTTATAATAATTATTAGAATCATTATAAACATTTAAAAAAGGAAGGATATTCTGAGTACATTGTGCAGGGCGAGTAATTGTCCAGTGGAGCGGCCTACTACGAGTTTCTCCCCACAACGAACGCTACTCGCCACGGCACCGCCCTGAACGGAACATACATTTTGCGACACTTAATGTAAACCGGTTCGCAATAAATAATACACGGTCAATAATTGCGAAATAATTTTTATATTACACTAGAAGTCTGCAACTACAGTGTGTGCAAATTTCAGCCGCTAATATTAATAATTGAATGTGCAGCAATTTAAAACAAAAAAATTCCTCGGCTTCTATGGGTCGTACCTTAATCTTTTTTTAATTACGTAGAAAATTGGCAGCTATCGAATGGTGCTTATGTAATTTCGGTACAATTAAAATTGACAAAAATATTCAACATTTTGTGCGCGTAAAAAAAAAGATCACTCTTCACATTAAATTTGCACATATTTTCAAGCGCAAAAAAAATTGCGCTCATATTGTGTGTGGTAGTATAACTCTTAAGGAACAAATTAAGCCTATGCCAATTGCTATACGACTTCTACAAGCTGAGTAAATCAATTTCTGCGAAAACGTATTTTTTTCTAAAAAAATGATTTTTGCAAAAAGTAATCAACATTTTTGCAAATTTTAAAATCATGCGTTTTCTACTCACCGAGTACTATGCTTTCTGAAAATTTCAACGTTATATAGGTTTTTTTTTAAAGTTAAGAACAATTGAAGAATCGGTCATTTTTAGCGGTTTTTTAGCGATAACTTTTTTTCTAATTAATCGATTTTGACCATCGACAACTTAATTTATTTGTTTTTTTTAACTACATGAGCCTATTTTTCTTGGAAAAAATTCATTGCGTTTTTGCTCTTTTATATGCAAAAAACCGTTTTTTTATTACTTTGACTGCAATTTTGAATCACTTCTCCACTGATTCAGCTGTTACTTTTTAGTTCATTCAATTCTACGTGATTTGTTCTATAAAACTACATGCTCACTTTTCAGGTAGTATTTTTGTCAAAAAAACGAGGTATTTTCGACAATTTGACTGGCCTATCTACCGATGTTGCTTCTGCGTTAGTTCTGAAATCGTAAGCCCTCCTGGTGATGTTCAGACAGCCGTATTGTTTGCTAAAACGAATTTCTGCGTTAATACGAAATACAGACACTACAACATATCGACCGTGTACACAGTGAATGTGTTTTCAACTGCGATACACACTCTACGCTTTGCGTAATGTTCCTTAAGAAAATGGTGAGTTTACTGGCACGACAAAGAAATAATGTTGTTGTTCTCAAGACAATTTCCAATAAAATTCTGTGAAATTGTCAAGTTATATAAGGTGTTTCAGGGGAAATGGCACATATTTAGTATGTTATAGTATCGTTCATTTTGAGCAAAAAAGTGTTCAATTCTTAATGGTTACCCCGATTTTTATGTGTAGCCCATCACAGAGTAATCATCCAGTAGACTGCTGTAAAACAATTGTTATTTATCAGCATTTATCAGCACTCGCAATATTCACTGTTGTCTGACGATAACTCACATGCCAGTATAGAATCAAATTTCCAGAAGGGTTTGTCTATAAATGTATGGTACGGAATGATTCACAATAGCTCGAGTGGACCTTTTGTATTATCGGAGCGTCAAATAGACGCCAGATATTTAGCGTTATTGCATAATTAACTTTCAACATCGTTAAAAGATATTTCCTTGGTCACACAGGGCCAGTATGATCTTTCAGCATGATGGCATTCCCGCTCATTACAACCGTCAAATGACACAATACCTAAAACAAATATTTGGAATGGTGGATCGGCTGTGATGGTCTCATCAATTGGTCACCCAGGTCCGGTCATGACTTCGTTGGCTTATGGGCTATGGGGATGGATGAAAAATTATATTTATGAAGAAAACGTAAACATGGGTAATGAATTAATCGTTCGCATTATGGCGAGTGCTGCACGAATAAGGAAGAGCCAGAAAGAGCTGCAAAGTACAATCTCGCAACATTTTTCCCTAGGACAGCGAAGTGTATTGAGTTTGGCGGTTGGACTGTTGAACCATTTATCTAAAATCAATACTTTCTTTTGTATATCAAATGTTAATCGGCAGCATTAGTAAAAAATAAATTCAACTGACTGTATCGCAGTAACAATAAATTAAGGATTGCGCCCATGTTTATGTGAACTTTGTTAATCAAAATAAACGATACTATGGCATACTAAAATATGTACCAGTTCTCCTGAAACAACTGGTATATTGACTAGAATTAAGTTGATTGCACGATTATTGCATTTTATTCATACGCTGTCATCGAACAGAGTTAATATGTTACAGATTGATATAGTTTGAAAATCGCTAAAATTCTGTGACTTCTATAATCTACGGACTAAAGTGGCAGTATATTTCTGCGTAGCCTCATCGCTAACAGTTTATTCATGGTATACCTTCATTGTAGAATGTCTGTGGCGTGATTACTTGGTAGCATTCTTTAAATATACGCTGTAGAATAATACTGTCATTACTAGACTGTTTGAGTTTTAATGTTAAGTAGTAGGGTGCAGATTTGGTGTTATAGTTTCATAAATTGCTACACTAATATGATCGAATTTTGTAATTCTTGGAAGTATCTACACATATTTCGACGTTTTGTCGGATTAACTTAAGACTTTTTTCCAGTAAAATATCCTCCACAGTATCTTCTACAATCTATCGCAAATGCACCAATGCTGAACGAGCCGTACATTGGTGTCCACCATCTGATGCAACGCACGTCGCACGCTGGGAAAACCATACCACCTGGTAGCACGGATTCATCCTGGCCGACTCCTCCTATTTCTTGTGGTCAGCCAAATCCAAATCTTCGTGTACTTGACGCCAGAATCACCACCCCTGCGCTTGCTCACTGATTGTTGAATCACGTTTGTTATGGAGGTTACCTGTTATATAGAATTATTATGACTTTGTAACTGCTAAACTGCTAAACAGTATTTACATTTCTTTAACCAAAAATCAAACCGCCTAAAAAGTACTGAAGTGAGACCTACAAATGTCAATGTCAGTTTATTTAAAAATAAACATTTTGGAGAACCCGAAGTGAATTATACGACAAGAGCTGGTATTAACCTTTATATGCTACCTGCTTCATATTCTTATGAGCTGTATGTAATCAGAAACTAGCTGGAACTTCCGTAATTAAATCATGAAACCTTTACTAAGTACAACCCACTTTTCCAGTAAGTCATACAATTAAATCCATATGGAACTGGACAGAGTTGGAGAAGAAAAAAATCCATAGCTGAGCAGTACGCATTTTAAAGTAGAGGCAATGCACTAGCAAGATTCGTATCGGTTTCTCATATATTAAATAGAAAGATGACATTGTAAGAGCAAGAGGATCAAGATGCATGATGGTAACGAGGAATATAGAGCAATGTAACGCTGATGCATGCTTGTGTCTAATAATGGAAGTAAATGAAGAGAAACAAGGTGATGCAGCAGTTTTGCCATTGTGAGCTTTGTTATGCTCATACTTCAGCATTCAACTTATAGCTTTATACATATACTTCTATCAGCACTAGAAGTTACCTAGACCAATGGTTTTATGGTTTTGTGACCTATTTTAATTTTTTCGTAATAATTTAACTATCTTTTCATATTTCCGCCCCCTCACCTCTTACATTCATTTTCATCATTTCTTGCTGCATGTGCTTTGGTCGTCCGACTTTTTTACTCTTCCAGCTTCCAGCACTCTTTTCACCATTTAATGGTTTGACATCCCAACAATAAGTTACGTTAATGGTTCAGGGTCATTTCCATTTCTCCAACTGGGGACGGACTACTATAGGGACCTTGTGATCCTTTTAAGCCAATAACAGGAATTTCAAGATGGGTTAGAAAAAGGAGGGGTAGAGAATGGAAGAAATGCCAATAAAGGTGGAGATGTACTACCCCGTCATTCGCCTCGGAGAAGATACTCTGTTGATTTAGGAAAACCATCTGCAAACCTGGATTAGAGCAGACGGCCACGGAAATCAAACCCACGACCTCCCGAATGCTAAGCAGACGTGCTAACCACTAATTCGCAGAACTCGGTGCATCCCAACGACGCGACGTGTCCTATTTTACTCTTTGCTTTGGGGTAACATGTGTAGTAGATGGTTTTGTGCGTCTTACCCATTGACCTTTATTTTTAATTCCCTCATGGTAATATAGTATTTGTACACTTTCTTTCACCATGCTTCTAATTTTTTACAGGCTATTTGTTCAAAATTCACAAATTCACAGCTGCTCTTATTCATTCGTGCTTGTTATTGTTACTCTCAAATAGTCCTACTTCTTGAATCATACTCCTTTCCAGTTTTGCTTATTGCAATTGAATTAGTTTTTTAATAATTCTTGTTTTCTTATCACCAAATATTTTGTTTTGCTCTTGCTAATACATAATTCGTACTCCTTTGCTTAATGCTCTACGTCCTTAAAAAATATTATTCCATTTTATTAAATGGTCCACACTGCTACACTATGTGCATATGCTAAGGTAGTACTTACTACGGCATATGGGGTCTGGTTGAAAGGGGATCTACTTGACTTAGCCTATAACACTGAAACACTTTGAGACTCTTTCTTCTATTGCCACTCTGGCTGTTTTCTAGTGTCGTGTTGTTTAATTCACATTTTAAATCATATCGCAATTTTCACGCCCAAAGAGAGGCAAAATGTTAGTTCCCTTTATCATCGCAGTTTGTTAATGTGCGGCACCGTTAGTTCTTACCCCTCAGATTCCAATATAATATAAGGCTAAAAGTGTGCTTGGTGGAGAGGGAGCTTTACGTCTAGCGCTCGCCGTTGAAAGGCAATTGTTTGTATTTCTTCATTGTCTTGTTATTTCTGCTGCAGACAGACAAAGAAGTCAGATGTATGTTAGCAGGTGTGGCCCAATTTACAGAATGTAAGCAATGCAAGCCTAACTAAGCTTAATAAATTCTACCGTGGGGATACAGTCAGTGTTTAACTGAATCATTCTACACTTCAAAGTGCTTACTTAATTGGAGAGCAACACACCGGCAAAATTGAGTCTCGTCGGTCGGGTTTGCTTCTCGAGAGTTAATTGAATGGGTGGTATTTTTTTGGCTTCGCTAAGTTACGATGATCGTCAGATTCTATCTGCGGTCTTGGCGACCCTGTTCGGAGGTCAATCGTGTAGGAGGTTGGGTTGTAACTAGACTAATAGGTTCTATAAAAGACAATATCCCCAGTATTACAGTAACTCGTAACGTCGCCATTAGGGCTATTTTTTCTGGTAATAATTATTTGATTAGCGGCCAGCTCCATCTGCCGCAGGCTATTTCAATGTAATTTTCATTTGTACAGCTCTGTTTGTATTACTCTGTATAATCGTATGAAGGTGAATTTAAGAGCTAGTTAAACACTAACACTTTCAGGACAAGGTAACTTTATGCAGCAATTCAGATTTCACTTTCTCCCTATATTAGAGAACGCCCGGTATCTCTTCCGCGAAAATATGTCGTACATTTGCGACCAGTAAATAATTATTCCATGTTTTTTACGTTCCTCAGAAATTTACCTGCACATAAGAACCTACGCTTTTAGAGAAGACGCGCTTGTATGGCTGAAGCTAGCTAAGTGAATTTTTGGCTCAATCACTCGTAAATAATTTTTAGACTGTAACAGTCATACTAACTAAAGTTATAATTATTTCTAGAATGCCCAGTTTTACCACTTTATTTTTTAAAACTTGTATCTTATTTTTGCAAATCGATAATCAGGATATGTCGTTCTAGGTTTTGTTCATAATTGTTGCCCTGCATTTGATTAACCTTAAAAATCTGATTTCTTTTTTAAGCTGCAGCTAGGATTTCATTTTCATCAGAAACTATATCCTTTCCTATTTTTTTACTACCTCCTGCAACTTTGTTTCAGTAGTTTTTTACACTTCATAACTAGGGCTTCTTCATTCCAATTCTCCACTTCCATTGGGGTCGTCTTTTGAACTTTGTATTCCGATTTTATATTTACATCTACGTCTACTTTCTTCTTCATAAAATGCGACGTGGCTTCTTCTAGCTTTCTAGCTAATACTTTAATTTGGGCAAATCCGTCGAATTTTCGAAATAAACCACCTCCGCTGGAATATGACAATACTTTGATAAGTAATGGCATGGCGTCAGATAAACGCAAACACAATTTTCCTCATAAATTGGTATTGCTTGTTGAAGTAGATAACGAAACAATGTCACAGTTTTAGTAAACCAGCTATTTTCGGTGAATAGCAATTATAATAAAATTTATCTTTGATCTACATTCATTGCGAGACCAGACTCGTATGTACTGCAAACTAAACAAAACGTTAAACACATCAAACATCATTCGCCATTGTAATGGCTAAACATCCAGCAATTTAACATAATTGAAAAATATCGTACGCATGTGTTTGCCACTGCTGAAAAATAAAACATTCGAGGAAGCCAATTCAGTTGTTCACTTTTCTAGTTACTAAATCCATTCAGTTCATGCAAAGCGACTACAACTTGACAAGCGAAAGAATGGAAGCTATTGGCAACTAGAGTTCCTATATGTACTAGGAGTTGAGCCATTGGATCCACAAATCAAGGACCATGTGATGTAGCAAAGATATATTTAATTTGTTTTAGTTGAAAGAACTATGCATAAAGTTTAAAATCGGCAAAAATCAGGTACTCCATGGCTTGTGGATCCAAAACAAGTTACCCTACATGTCCCAACTCTTCTATATATAGGGACTCTATTGGCAACTGAATCCAAGCGCCACCATGCGGTAGAATTTTGAACTGTGTCAATGAGGTCGAAATTTAAACTCGCACTGAGCTAAATGGTTTAAGCTAATTATTTTTTGGCTTATTACAAAGTTACTAAAACGAGAAACGTCTTTATTCTAGGGAATATTAATTCTGGCAACTTTCTCCTCTGACTCAGACCTACAACTACCCCGCTAATGACTATTTAAATTATTTTACTTTTATTTTCGAGCGCAGCTGTAATACGTTGGTACATGCCTACATTTACCTTGCTTGTTCTTGTTTTTACTAGGTTTGTTCTTGCTGAAGTTCAGTGTCTTGTTTATATTTATTAATTTATTGTTTATATTTTTAATAACGGGATATCTTTAACGTAATAATGGATCGTAAACGTGAGGGAGCTAGATTTTCTCCTGTACCAAATAAATCGAAAAGGTTTTGTTGCGTGTATGGTTGTAAATCACTATCAAAACGCGATACAACTGTGCGGTTCCATAAGTTTTCTAAAGAAGGAAAATTTGTAAAAATTAATAATCAGAAAGCAGATCGGCGAAAGGAATGGATTCGTTTACTTAGAATGTGGAAAAAAGTTACAGAAAATATGCATGTTTGTTCTCTGCATTTTAAAAAATAAGATTATATTCGTCCTGGTGAGTACAATACTTATTATCGTAATGATATAAATTATAATTTATAATGCAAAACCAATAACACAAGACGTAAACGCAAAACAACTTCTGGGCGTGTAACGAACTTATTTATTTGTACTATTGATGACTAATACGTGACTATTAAAATATCATTAGAACATCTTTAACTACATTCCATAAGACTTAAAATTCCCCAATAGTTGCTGTGTGTAACAAATACTTACCTACTAGAAATAGAAACTTTGTAAATAATGCACAATGACTTAATAGCCATTGATGTACTCACGGCTGGTGAAATTATTTATTTCTATCAAAACAGCTCTATTAAAGTCCCATTTAAACATCTTTAATTGAAATGCATATCATGAAGACTTACAATTTCTCAATATTAGGCCCGTCAAATTATTTAAGAAAATACTAGAAATCTGTTAAATGCAGCATTGGTATATTTACGCACTGCTGATTAAATTATTAATTTATGGTAAAACAGCCCTATTAAAATTCCGTTTACACATCTTTAATTAAAGTGCATACCATGAAAGCTTAAAATATCTCAATATTATGCCCCTAAAATTATTTAAACAAATATTAAAAAACATTTAAAATCAGCGTTTAAGTAGGGAAATACATAGGCTTTAAGAATCGTACCTACTTAGAGCGGCCATTTAACTAAGCTCCGCCTTCAGTTCACTTCCCAATAGGCTGCAACAACGAGTGGGCCACTGACAAAACCGAAAAATTCAAATGCAATCGTACTATGTCAACAATAAATATCACTCTCTCTGCTCATAAAAATTTAGGCCAAAACTGTACGAAAGTGTTTTGAATTCTCTAATCTGTACTGAAAAGTAACTTTTAGGTCGAAATTGAGGAGTACACATTTGGAAGCAACGACTGCCGTTTTTTTTCTTGTGTTTTACTCTTTCTCTCTCCACTTGCGACGCTTTTGACTAAGACGAGTTGCCAGTGCAGAATATCTATCCTCATTCAAGGTTACCCTGTAATAAAGGTAGTGAAGTTGCGGTTAGTAAATCAGTATTAAAATGTTCACTTTGGAGGGCTTTTATTTTGTTTGCAACTTTACTGATTATCAGAGATTTCCACCACATATCGCATCGAGATACTAGAAGACCGTGATTAAGGGCTATTATTTAAAGCAAAAGATTTGTATAACAGTGTGGTAGTTTTAAATACTTTTGTACAGTAACTATTATTCTTGTTAGTACAAGATCTATAGTTGTTAAAACATATAAATAGCAGAATTATATTAATAAAGATGAACAAGATGATTAACAATAGCATCAGAAAAGCAATAAGAATAGCTAAGGAAAGGTGGATAGGAGAACAATGTGAAGAAATTGAGACACTAGAAAGAAAACACGACAACTTTAACCTACATAAAAAAGTTAAAAAGGCTGCAGAAACTTATAAAAACAGAAACGTTGGAAATTTGAAGGATGATGCAGGAAATATCATTATCGACAACAGAGCGAGATTGGAGATATGGAAAAATTATATTAAGAGAGTCTTCGAAGACAATCAAAGAACTTCTCCGAAATCACTGAAATGTGTTACTCGACCACCTATCACTAAAGAGGAAGTACATGCCACAATAACGCAAATGAAAGACGGAAAAGCGCCAGGTCCTGATGGAATTAACTCGGAATTTCTCAAACTGCTCGATGAGAAAACCATTAAATGGATAACCAAAATTTTCAACAATATATACGACTCCGGAAAAATACCAAAAGAATGGCTAAAATCAACATTTATTGCCTTACCAAAGAAAACAAATGCCAAATACTGTACCGACTACCGTACGATTAGCCCCATGAGCCATCTCCTCAAACTGTTTTTAAAAATAGTACATAGGCGCATTTACAGACTCTGTGAAGAACAACTAAGTCAAACCCAATTCGGTTTTCACAATACTCTGGGCAGAAGGGAGGCACTATTTGCGGTTCAAGTCTTGTTTCAACGCTGCAGAGATGTCAATGCCGACGTTTATACTTGTTTTATAGACTACCACAAAGCTTTTGATAGCGTCAGACACGAAAAACTTAGAATTATACTCGAAGGCATTGGTATAGATGATAAAGATCTGCGAATTATAACTAATCTATATCGGAACCAGTCTGCAAACATAAAAATAGAAGCAGATGTATCAGATGCAGTGGAAAAAATGGGCGGTGTCCGACACCGTTGCGTTTGATCACCCTTGTTGTTTAACATCTATTCAGAACAGATCTTTAATGAGGCCCTTCATGATATAAATGAATGTATTTCAGTCAACGGAGAATAATTATTGAACAACATCAAGTATGCGGACGATACGGTCATTTTCACGGAAAGCCTCCACGGACTACAAGATCTTATGATAAAAATTGCAACAACCAGTCAACAGTACGGATTAGAACTAAATGTAAAGAAAACCAAATATATGGTCATAAGCAAGAACACAATACCGCCGGAGCCCTTAATAGTAAACAATCAAACAATTGAGAGAGTAACTTCAATATCGTACCTAGGCACCTCAATTAATGACCAGTGGGATCATTCCATAGAAATCAAATGCAGAATTGAAAAAGCCAGGGCAACGTTTATGAGAATGCACAAAGTATTTAAGAACCACGATCTAAACATAAACACAAAAATCAGACTATTAAGGTGTTACGTGTTTTCTGTCTTGCTATATGGGGTTCAATCCTGGACGCTGTCGGAAGCAACAATGAAAAAACTGGAAGCGTTTGAGATGTGGTTGTATAGACGTTTACTAAGAATTTCCTGGGTTCATCATGTCACAAACACAGAAGTTCTACGAAAACTGAATAAAACTACGGAAATTTCTAATACCATCAAAATTAGAAAACTGCAGTATCTAGGTCACATTATGAGAAACGTACAACGTTATGGTCTACTCCAGTTGATACTGCAGGGTAAAGTACTTGGAAAAAGTGGACCTGGTCGAAGACGTATCTCATGGCTTAAGAACCTAAGATCTTGGTTCTCCATGACTACAACAAGTCTTTTCCGGGCAGCAGTAAGTAAGATCAAGATTGCCATGCTGATCGCAAACATCCGGAACGAATAGCACCTAAAGAAGAAGAAGTGGCACCGCCAACGATGCAGCACGGTTGGACGTATAGAACTAACCAGCATCTCGAGTCATTATCTTGTAGTTAGTGCATGACACGTTATTTACTTCCTTCTCAACATCGTGTTCTTTCGATCCCTGTATAATGGTACGTGAAAAAACATGCGCTTGACCGGTCAATTTCATTGCTTTTGTTGTTCAGAGCAACGATAATTGATCGAAAATGAACAATCTGACACTTGAAAGCTAGAAATCAATTTGGTGATTCAGCCCGAAAGGGAATATGGATATGTTTAATATTACCTCTTCCCACTGATCTCAATAATATTAGGGTATACATATTAATTGAGTGGTATTATTGGCTTGGCCTATAAGTATAGCACAAGACCTGTTATTTATTGATAGAAAAACGTTGCACATATTGTAATGGTATGATGCTTACAGCAATTCTGGTTACATAGGTAACTTACGAATGGTATTAAAAGATTCAAATAGGCCCAGAATTGGTATTGTATTTACTGCAGCAGTAAGAGTCACTTGTAAACATTGATAATTACCTAAAACGTGATTAGCAATAACTGTAATTAATTAACAGAGGGTAGTAATTATATAAAACAATATATCATCAAGGTTGCGACCACCTAGTATTCAATTTTATGATGACTGACAGATTAATTGAGTAACGTCAGGACACGATAATGAAGTCGCTTTAGTGCAAAAGTGTTTCGAATCTTTGCAGAAGGTTAATGCAGCGTTTATATTTCTATTGAGTGCCAGCAACCGATGACGCAGCTAAAGAGGTTACAAAGCAGTGCAAGAAGACACTGATCATGCAATGAGCATGTAAGTATCAGCCTGAGAATTACTCAAGATTGCAAAAATGGGCAAGTGGCTTGTTAATCAGTACTTATTAACTAAAAGTGAACCCATGTGAAAAGTTCGACTAATTGCATAGTTTCCTGAATGACATATATAAAAACAATTAAAATTGAGATCAAAGTATGTCCACTTACAGATCAACAACTGCATATCATGTCGCTATAGTAACCTAAAGAATTGCTTATTATTTTTGAAGGGTTTGTTGGCCGGGAATCAAGCCGAAAGCTGTGTCGTGGTTGGCTGTCTGGTTTTGATATTAATTTGTTGATAAAAGAGAGTCCCCAGTTGTGCGTTTTATTGTGTGCTAGTGTGTGGGCACCAGCGTTTGTCAAATTGGCAGTGTTTCGGAGTGCAGTTCTAGAATAAATTGGACCTGGAGAAAAGCCTGTGCGAGTTTGCCTTCGGAGCCGAGATTCTACAAGATTTACAGCTGCGGGATGCGGACAGCAAGATGCAGTACCTAGAGAGAGTCCTATTCCTAATCTAGATGGATGAAGCAGCAGCAGCAAGCTTTCCAGGAAACAGATACGAGCTTGGCGTCCTTTGCAGAAACCGGAAATAAGATTGGAGTTCCTTGGAGGAAAAACAAATTCGAGTTGGCGTCTTTTTGCACTTGTAA
Source organism: Agriotes lineatus (assembly GCA_940337035.1). Lineage (NCBI taxonomy): Eukaryota > Metazoa > Arthropoda > Insecta > Coleoptera > Elateridae > Agriotes > Agriotes lineatus. The sequence goes on from OW679203.1 coordinate 85,936,040, forward strand.
AACAAATTCCAGGTTAGCCAAACTACTTAATTATTAGGAAAGCATTGTGATAATTTACCTGAAGTAAACTGATCGGTTTTTGGTTAATTTGTTGTCAAATTACGCTGCATTTTCTGTGTTTCGAACAGCTTTGTTTGGAGTTAAATATTTTGTGGTTTTCTGTCACTCGTCAGAATCAAGCATTTGCCATAAAATGGAAACCTTTCAACAATGTAGAGATCCAAATCTGCAGATGGAGTTTCAATAGCTAGCAGGAGCAAACGTTTTTAATAAGTTGTAATTAGATAAAATATAGAAAGAGAAACATACCTTTATTGAAGTAAAGCATAATTAAATTATTATATTTTTAATTAGCCAAAGAGAGAGAGGCAATTTTATCATACAATTCAAACTACTGTGTGTTGATGCTCAATTTTATTTATTTAAAATAAATATATTATAAATAATAAATAATAATAAAAAGTAGGGTGCTTCAACAAATTGAGTGTATATTAGATAACAATAGAGTAAACTGTTGATCGAAACACATTCTTGTACAAATCAAACAAACAAATAAATTTGCTTATCAATGAGACGGAGCCTACTGATAATAATTGAAGATCAGCTATTCAATAAGTGTTAAGCAGCGCGATATCTAAAACATTCCAACCTTGGCTCTGCAAGTAATTAAATATATACAAAGTTGGTGGCGCCTAGCATTGGAGTATTATAAGAATATCATGAATATCGCGAGATCTTTTTGGGGAATTTATCGCTTCCTGCTAAACATTTGTTATGGTTTTATTTTGTCGCGGTTACATCGTAGAGCGTTCAGTAACTAATATAATCATTATATTTAAGGAAAGCCTACTCATTACACCAGAGGGAGCTTTATGGAGCTGAATCTTTGTGAACTTCAAAATGTACTTTAAAGTGGCAGACTCGCTTTGCTTTAATGTCGGCAGCGTTTACGTTATAATTATTGTTTTTTCAGGTGAGCGTCTACAGAGCTTATAGTTCCTGCACGTTTACTTTTCTACCATTTAATAGCTAGAACTTACTACCCTAATAATTAGAAATAAATCGAATGTTATTGTTATATGTGTGTGTACTATCAATAGAAAGGTTTGATTGTAACCAGTCTAACAGGTTTGATAGATTATACTTTTTAACCGCGACGTCACCGTTTGGACCATTTTCTAAAAAATAATAAATTGAATAGCAATCAGTATGTCAGCGAATTAAACGTTAATAGTTGAGGGTACGGTAACTACCGTAGTTGCATCGATTTCAACGACACCCCTACACTGGAGTCGTTCTCTTCGGGGCTAGGGGAGGCAGTTAATTTTCTGCGCCATCATTCATGATCTAATAGCGCCCGGAAAATTAATATTACTTACTTTCTACGTTTCTTCCACATTGAGACAGAACCCCTACACTTTCAGAATAATCTTGCGCCTGTGTTATACTGTAGCTCGATGTGTGCACTTTTAACTTGATTACTTTCATAGATCAATTATTTTAGAGAGAATACTAGAAAAATGAAATGTCGTTTTAGAAATTGCCTCACCAACTTAATCAGATTACGTCAGCAGCTGAAAATAAGTTGTGGGGAACCTATAATAACTGGGTTGTGTATAAAGCATAACGCCAGGTTAAAATAATCCTAATCCCGAATATGCAGTGACAAGGCGTGGTAAAATTTTATTCACAGCCTTTTTCTTGAACCAAGTGACGGCAGTGAGACTGGCCACAGAAGTGCCCGAAATTACTCGTTATATCAGTCTGTGATTATACATTTTACTTACTACGCACCTACCTGAATAATGCTGGTTTTCCCAACGGCCGGGGCGCCAAGGACGATGACCTTGACGCGATCCACCGACTCGGGGCTGACTTCAACCGGACTTTTAGGATTTTCGGGGACCTCTGGAGCTGGACCTGCATTCTGACGCCGCTCGAGAAAATCCAGGTCCAACTCTGCAAGAAGAAAGTAATCAATGCCACACAATTCCCCTCTAATGCATGACGTGAACATTGTCTACTTATACAGTACTTCTACTAAAATGTTATTAAGCAGAATTATCACTTCTATTGAAATCGATTGAGGCAACGCAAAAAAATATACCATAAGAAGGTAGTTTTAAATATTTAGGACAGTTGTGCAGAATAATTACTACAAACGAAAGTGTTATATGTTAAACATATCCCGGCAGTATCTCTGTCAGTTGGTATTACGTAAAGCGCATGTTTTTAATTTCTATACTTGGTTGTACTTACATTTTGAGTTACTGCTAAATTTAATGGTACATAAAGTACGGCTTCTGTTGTGTACCTCTTATATTTTGGAAACACAGCATCTTGTAAGCATGTGGGACATAAACAGTTTCTAGGCCAGATTTCTTATTCAAAGTCTTCATCTATGCTTTGCTCTGGTATACCTGCCTGGGTATCGCAAATCAAGAATAGATGCTCAGAAACATCCAACTTATTTATGAAAAGGTGGAAGATTATTGCAGAAGAGAAAGTCGAAGCAATTAGAAAAAGAAACAGATTGAAAGCCGTAGAAGCGATTTTTGGCGCTCTGTAGAGCTATGCCTTTTATATTGCTGCTGTGTTGGTTTCTCTATACCGCCGCTTGAGTTATAACAACTATCCTCGAAGATTGGGTCACTGCTCTCTTTCCTGTGTAAACTGTTGCCATCTGTCACTAAACTCCTCAGGATTTCCTATCAACCTATCATCTTTTTTCGCTCGTAACCATCGTTTCGAGTTGGAATGCAATCCATTGTCTTCAGTTTGGCACCGCTATTACCATATTATAGCGAAATACATTTATTTACTGTGTAATTCTTGTACATACATTATCGTTCAATTATTGTACAATATTTGCGCCTCTTAACGAAGTCAGATATGAACTTATCCCCGTCTGGGTGTGTTAATCGCTACAGCTACAGCTGACCTCTGAAAATTGCTGGTAACCTCGAGTGTTTAATATAGCAGTAAACTACATCCTTCTTCATTTCCCGTGCAGTTAGTAAGCCATAGAAAAGTTTGGAAGGTGTTCATAAAGAATATGAAGAAAATGTAGACACAAAATAGGAGAAAGACAACTCAACTAGAGGTGCCAAAGTTCAACAAATTTGTCACATACACAACTAGCTACGAATAATGCCCACAGGCGCATTTTTTCCAGTGGGGCCTATAGGCTGAACAGGAGAAGAGAAAGTGTGTTCTAATTTTGTCATTGTTGTCGTCTAACGTCTTAAATCTGTTTTGAGCTTTCTCCTGTATCGTTTAAATACGCTGCTATTTTTCGTCTGGTGTCTCTAATGCATTTATCGTCCAACCTAAGTGCAGACTGCATAGTGTCAAGCCTAATGAGTATGACAAGGACACACGCTCGATTGAAAGCGACTTGTTCGCTGGACCATAGTTCCCTATTAGAAATATAACAGAGTTCTTGAATTTCTATTAAATCAAGCTAATAGATTTTGCGGGTACAAATTTCGTGCAAAGGTTTTTTGTAATGAATAAACTAAACCCATTTCTTAGTAATACAGCTCTGTTTGGTTCGTAGTAAAATTTATGATATTTTTTCGTGAAGATCTGTCTACAATTGATAATCCTTAGGAACTAATTTTATCAGAGAAATATTATCAGATGTCTCAGTCAATGTGAAACGTGATTTGGTGCTTGGTACTTGAACGCCGGAATTTATGTATAATCAGTTTACAAGTCCTTAGCCTTGTTAACCTGGTTCTATCTGCATAACAATAAGACAGCTTAGTGTTGCCAGCGTACTCGACCTAGACATATTCGGAAAATGAGAGCAAAGTACCTGCTTATCGTAATCCTACCTGTTTGATTTGTTAAATATCGTTAAAGAACCTGTATACTCATAATGCGTACATGCGTCGATTTGCATGAGCTTGACTATACACAGAGTTTATTCATCCTCTGCTCGTCGGCTTCTGAACTAGAATACAATAATCCAGAGCCAAACTCATCCGAATTGGAAACAAAAGGTTTTAATTTAACAAATATAAAAACAACTAAAGACGGGCAGAGCTCAAACTGACCCATTTCTATCAGAGAATTAGAAGCCCCGGGGCTTTCGACATATACTCGTATAGGCAGAAGCCTCGATAGAGTCCAGGCTTAAAAAGGCGGTGCCCTAAGACTCCTCTTGTACCCCATGTCGTGCCACAAGTGATTCTCGAAATAAATTGCGTGCTTGGGGAAAGGCGGCAGAGTCGATGGGCCAATTTCAATACAACAGGTTGGGGGGATCGCGAGCGTGTGTCCGGAAGCCGGAATGTAATGATGCTTTGGCTTAGTTGGATTTAGGGCGCCTCCGGGCGACGTTAAGACGGTGAGCAACAAGCGGCCGCCTCCAGGGGGAGCTACGTATAAAGTTCTCGGAGCAGTCGTTTCGTATTACAACTTTGTTAGGGACTGACACGGGATACTAAATGATGGGAGAAGTCCAACGGCGTCGCAATAATAGAAAATATTCTTTTCAAAACGCTCCGAGAATAATAAGGCTGCAGATCAACTTTACGGTTCAGAATTGCTAAAAGTTATAATATCTTAGTAGGAAGAAATTCGGTACGCAACGGTTTTGCTACATGTCTGCTAGAATAAAAGGTCTAATTAATTAAGTTACTTTGAAATACTTTTGGAACATACTGACAGTTTTAGTACGTTTTCAGCATACGTCAGTTGGTTTTCTAAGTATATTTTGAGAGAAATGTTATCTTGTACGTATACATATTAACGTCAATATAAATGTGCTTGTTTGACTGTACAACGTACGTTCAAATGAAATATAGGAGGTGGACATTAAAAGAAATACTTTAAATTTGGATCTGGGGTGATCTAACCCTCACAACTGCCATCCCTCATAGTATAACAAATACCAACATTGTTGCCCGACCAGATCTACAACACTAATTTTCACTAAATGCCAATAATTTTTCTTTCACAGCCAGAAATGTTTTATTCCAAACCCTATAAAAAATCCAGTACCGTATCCCAACTACTGCATGTTTGCTTCAAACAAAATATAATAACACTATTAAAGTTAAAAACACATAAATAAAAGCATCTAAGGATGAAACTCACCTAAATATTATACATATTAACGAAAACAGACACTGGCTTAGCTGACCCTTTACCTCTAATCGCTATGCAGCCTCAGCAGATGAGCAACATAAGGATTAAAAACATGACACAAGTTCTATAAAAAACTTCAAAATTTGCTCCAACTTTTAAAACTGGGGTGAAATAAAATTTAAACCACGCAAGTATTAAAGGGAAATTGCTTAGTATGTAAGATGTCAAAGATATGGGCGCATAAAAAAATTTTGTAGTTAAAATCACCATTTCATATAAAATGCCAACGAAAGGTGAGAGACATGTGCCAAATGATCTGCCTATAATACCTTAAATACACTTATCTTAATTTATTGTACTTTTATTTTTAAGATTAGAGTGTAACTATATTGACAGAAGTCAGAAAAAACCTAGGAGCTTATTTGTTACCAAAATATGTGAGAAGATGTTCTCCTACAAGCCAATTTAATTATAACTACTACACTATTTGTTAAAATACTTTCACAGATTGCAAATAAATTATAATGCTATAAAAATGACAATTATCGAAGCTACACTGAAGAAACATTACAGCAACGCCTCGCTCTTGATACATTAAACAAATTATTTAAAAAATTGCAGGAATTATGGGGACATGAAGAGAAAAGTTTCCGATCAATCGAAATGGATCGCTATGACAAACCAGTCTAGGGGCTGATATCTGCGAGAATAAAACAAGGTAACTGTTTTCTTATTACCCTTTCTGAAGTTCAGTTTCCGACATGTCTCTAGACATTTGCCAAGTAAGCAAAATGGAAAAATTCCTAGGTAGCTTAACAAAGGCCGTCTTTGATGCTGCCGGACATATCTGAAGAGAGGTGTACTATATTCTGTTACAGAAGAAATTTCCGTGTTAGTAGAAGGACTCTTTATACAATTTTAAGTTTTTGAAGTTTTAGAATGTTATGAATCCTTTCAACGAATACTTCAACATAAAACCTGAATTTAAAGACTATTTTTGGAATAAAAATTGATACCGCTGCAGAAGGTTTTTCTCACTTCTGAATAAAACCTGTGGACAGGTAAAAATATTTTCGTTTTTAAACATCAACGTTTCTAAAATGAAATATTCCTTAGTAACGTTTTACTCTGAACCTCCGCATTTAATTATTTAGTTTCTATTTGCGATTTCCTAAACGTTATTTGCAGCACGCAGATACATGAATTTGTTCCTAGGCAGCGAGCAGTTTTTAGTTTCTATCGAAGTTTAGTTCTCATGAACACACCACGACCTTAGGTCTGATTTGGTTTTTCCGAAGGGACCGACTTATGTATTCTCAGTCCAAAGCTGACGCAATTACCAATCCTCTGAGAGATATAGCAGATTTTTTACTCCTTGGGTCTCTTCACACCGGACAGTATGGTTGCTAAAATCTTACGTCAGCAAGTATAGATTTTTTTTTGATATCCCAGTTTTATTTGCAATCTATACAAAGTACATTCAGCAAATGTTATGTATGGATGAAAAAGTTATCCTGGGGCGATCCAATCCCACCACGTCTTTATGGATTTCTTATCGGAACTACCATAACGATGTTAGCAACTAAAAATTACTTTACACGTCTCGCGTAGAGCTCCATAGCTTCTGTGATGCAGCTGTACATCTGTGATGTAGCCGTACATGGATATGGCGTGTGCATTTATCTTTGCTCTACTTTTTGGGATAATCAGGTACATATTCACCTGTTATATGCAAAATCCAAGGTTGCACCTTTAACCGTCATGTTGGCCACACTTTTAGATCAAGCACTGAAGGCCTTGGGGGTGCAAATAGCTCAATGTTTTCTTTGGTCAGATTTCAACATCGTTCTCGAGTGGTTTTTGGCCAGCTCTAACTCATCTCGACAGATCTCGCCCAACTGTAATCTTTAAATGAAGACAGCAGCACAACGATCTCGCTCCACTATTCCAGAATAGATGCCGTTTAAATGTTACTTGCATTCAACCCGACTTACTAGAGTTATTTTCTATTTTGCAACAATACCTTCAGCTTTAGAGCCCTTTTAAACCTAGTAAAACATTCCTGTTCGTTGCTATTCTTCAATCCATTTGAGGTTGGTGGACGAAGTATCTGCTATTGGTTTACACCTACAAGAAACATAGTAAAGGAAACTGCTCATTAGTTCCTAAGTTCCTTTATATTTTTCCTAAAAGGACTGAACTCATGCTGGAAATCGTTCGTAATCGCGGGTTCAGTCAGCACCCCATTTACATGTCACTGGTGTTGACTACGGCGGTTCATTTACGATCAAAGACCGCAAATGACGAGATTCTTGTTTTGTCTATTTGTGTGTTTCACAGCTAAAGTAGTGCAATTTGATCGATTTACTAATCGGTCTATATATACGCGGGGCAAGCCACTTTATATTTAATCTGACAACGGGACCAATTTCGTTGGGGCCAATTCAGAACGCAAGGAATTGAGGGCATTCATATCGGAACAAAGTCGCAGCATCTTAGAAACGGTAGCGAACGAAGGGATAAACTGGCGCTTCATTCCCGATTACCATAGTTCACTCTTAGGTGATTTGTGCGTGACAGGTATTAAATCTTTCAGAGAGACTGTACATAAACATACGTTGAGATATGTAATCGACCATAATACGTACATCCCACACCTTCTCAAATTGTGTAGTATGTCATATTTTGATAGATGCTTTTCTAATAACTGGTAGTATCTATAATCTACTACAATTGTGTTTTATAGCCCATGATTCAATGCATTTTTATGATAAAACTCATAGAGCAGGATATCAAATTATTTGGTTACGTCTATTGAATTTTTGAGTGGTCGTATATTCTAAAGTTCGAAAACCGTTTGTCATGGTTGATAATTGGTTCTTTAGTCGTGCTACTTCTCGATAGTATTTTGTATAATTTATTGCTGAAGTAAGGAAAAGTTTAGGTCTATAATTTTCTAATTTTGATTTGCCATATTTTATAAACCGAGGAATCATTATAGTAGTATTCGGGACAGTGGGGTCTGTGTCTAAGACACTTATTAAGGAGAATGTAGCCAGTTCACATCGCCGTCCTTTCAATATTTCTAAAATTAAACGATCTTTTCCGGATTCGCTATTACTTTTACTGTAATTTATTGCATTGGTTATCTCCATTTCGTCTATTTCTGAAATTTTCTTAGTGTTACATTCATAACATTTTGTGTCAGTTCTTTAGCTACTTCTGGATGTGAGCCAACTTTTGACCCGCATATTCCACTGTAAAGCAGTAACTCCTGAATTCCCTTTTTTGTGTCATATTTCAATACAAAATATACCCTTTTTCTATTGCTCTCCTTAATCACTTCTTTAACAAGTTGATTGCCAAAGAATATAAGTAAAACCTTATTCTACAGGATTAGCTATTTTTACATAGTACGCGTATTTTAACCATAGAAATACATTCCAGGGCCATATTTTGCACGTTGTTTTTTTTTTTGGTACTTTTGCATATTTCATTGTCACTCATATGTGAATGACGTGGCTTCCAGGATATTGCTTACATTATTTTTTATTTGCCATTCAAATGTGCATGCCACTGTAACTCAACGGGTGCCTACTCCGGGAGTTTTGTTACTGCTGCTTGCCTGAGGGTAGCTCAGAGCCAGGGTTCGAATTTCGCAAAATAAATAGGATAATTAATCATTATTTACATAATTATTATACAATATTGAATAAATAAAAATATACATTTTTATTTACCTAAGAATAAACATTATTTTTGCAATTTATAGCCTCATATCTTTATTTTTAGCTGCCATTTCTAAATGAATAACATGGCATACAATGTGTTGATCACTGCTTGCGTAATTTTTTCTTTTTTTTATATATTGCGTCTTGTCGTATTGTTTTATCGGACTGTCCGGTTTCTTTCTTTCTTGATAAGAATTTATCGTGTTTTTCTCTAGTTTATTTGATTCTTTAATTGGTTTTATTTTCCTTGTCTCTTTGATATTTGAATATTAACTTACTTCAAAGTAGAACTTAGAATTGCATTTATATCATTCTTATTTTCTCTATTCTTAACGAGACTCACATTAATCGATAGTCACTCCCAGTTGTAACTTAATTTGTAACTGTTATATCTTGTATTAGAATTGCGCCTGTGGGCAAGATAGAGCTTTCTTCTTCTAGCTCTTAATGTAGTTTGAGAGCCTGTTATTACTCACACAGCATGTTTTTATAGGCCATATTTAATCGTTGTCCGGGCAGGTGAATATCCTAATCCTTTGAATCGCGGGAGAGAAAAATGCCCTTTCACAGGGGTCACAACAATCAGATGTGTTAGTGCAGTTGCCGGAGGCTGTACGCTATTATCGAATTGTCAGGGTGTGAGTGTGAAACTAACTACCTGGCGACTGTAAACACAAACTATTTATTAGAAGTCTTTCAGTTTGTAAAGTACACCGCGTCATAGATGCGCAGAACGCTAGAAACGTCCGGACGAGTCCATTACGTTCAACAAGGTGATTTCCGCTGTTGTATTCAGTTCATTGCCGTTCGTCGTGTCATTTTGTTTACATGTTTCTATGACTATTAACCCGTTAATAATATCAAAAAGGGGTTTGGGCGAGCACCTTACAGTCTGGTAGCTACATGACGCATTGGGGTTAGTCATTTATTGTCCGTGGCGCCATATTCGAAGTTTCTCAGATCGCACGCGTATTCAAGAGCCTTTTGCCTGCGCCCTCTGCCAGATTCCCAGCTGTTGTCTAAAATTCTGCCACGACCAAATGGCGAAGTTCCATGCACAGCTTTGGCAAAAATTCACAGCAAAACGGGCAAATTTAGTAAAAATCCCTCGCGCGGAATGGAGCGGATGACGCACGGCCAGTCCTCCCGCCGCGGAAAGCGTTTAGCGCCATTAACGCAGGGCGGCCTCGTAAGCTTCTGGTAGAGCTTGTACTTCTTATGACATGCTAATTTATTTAGCATTTGAAACCAAAAATAAATCAGCATGAAAAGTTTTCCTTTAAAATGGGAATTTTAATGTGCCTCCCTAAAAATACCTATTGCTACGCCACTGATACCGTCTATTGGCGCATAACTGTAGCCACGCCTATGTACTTCTTGCTTTGAAGCCACTCTAGCTGACAACACGCTCTCAAACTGATTTTTTTATACGCCATCTGCATGTAACCACGTCCATCTTCTGTTTTTTAAATTAAAGAATGTAGTTAGTTCATACAGTTCTCCATTCTCTAGAATTTCCACGAGTTCTTCACCTCGTTACACTGTGTATATCCGAAGTTTCTTATCGTATCTCCAGTTTCTTCTGTCTGGTGAAACTGTCTTCTAGTGCTTGATTTAGATCTTCGTAGTAGTTTTCCCCTTCATCGGCATCGTGTATTCTTGAGATTGGAGAGTAGGTTTGAATTATATTCATAGGATCATCGTTTGCGACGTTTAATATCATGTATGTCATTCAGCAGCTGGAGATACTTGCGGACGATCCGTCTATGAACATATTAGAAATGCTACTCCACTTGATCTATTTTTTTCTTATACTAATATACTTTTATCTTCCTTATCAATCCTTCTATTAATCATTTGTGTCTATTACTCTTATATTACACTACTACAACAATACATGTAAGGCGGTGCAACATTTCAATTTCTTTTGGCAGCCTGATCTTGGCCAGGTATTGTTCGTACCCTCTGTGCAACTACTACCAAATTATGAGTAGAATTTATTAAAGTTAGTCTCTTAGTCTCTAACTCACTGATGTGCCCTAGTTAATCAAATGATGCTAATGTGATACTGATAAAACTTTAAATGTAACAAAAAGGAAAAATAATGTATGGAAGGTTCGTTCATCTACAAATTATTACATCTGTGTATGAAACACAGAACCTAATGACTCAAGAAATTCAAAACATGTAACGCAATACCAATTTCTGCGCACTTAAGAGGCTTAGAAAGCAACGACCAAACTGAGCCGTGGTCCAAATTAAATTATAGTGTGACACTCCTCGAAGGCAGCTCTAAACTAATTACTTCTAAATAAATTATGAGGGCAAATCGAATCCAGAGCGGGATGTCGGTGCACATCCACTTCATTGTGATAAAGCTCTGTATTTGTTCAGCCGTTCAGGGGGAAGTAGCGGGAAATTTCGTTACCCAATCTTGGTTTTCAGTATCCATAACGAGTTTAGATGTACGGGAATGTAAATAGATATTAGTTTGTTTTGTTGCCGGCTCGCCTGGGGCTAGCTGGGTTTAGTACATCAGCGCTCGTTGTTCTGGCAAGGTTCAAGGATATGCTTTAATAGAAATTGCGACCGAGGGGAGTCAGAAATATACAGAATACCGGAAAGTCGCAAAGAAAACAGAGGTGCGAAATAAATTAAAACGAAATTGCTTATTTTGCTTGTTTTGTGTCGCATTGAAGTCAGCCTAGCAGACAACATGTTATCTTGCATTGTTTTTAGAAGTACTTTTTTCCGAATAAGATCTTTGTTTTGCTATAATTGCTTTTGTTTGGTGAGCAGTCACACCTACGCTTCAAGAAGTAGGCTGCTATAGAGTATCAGAAAGGGGGCCTAATTATACTAAGCGTTTGCAATATTTGTATAATGTAAATCTGCCTAATGGCTTATATGTACACTGAAGGACAATAAATTTAAACCTGCCTGTCATTCGTTTGGCAGTGTTTATGTTGGTGGCACTGCAAGCCTATGTCAAATTCGAGGTTAGCAGGTTATTTGTTCCGTCAGTTTTGACACAAACTGACGCAAAACATAACCTGCTAACTTTGAATTTGACATAGACTTACAGTGCCACCAACATAAACAGTGCCAAGCGAATGACAGGCTGGCCTAAATTTATTGTCCGCCATTGTTCTACTTTTGAATGGTTTGCAAATGTGTTATAGTTCACCAGGTAAAAACCATTCACAACAGAACTACAACGATAACTGGGTAACGTGAATTATTTTTCTTTCTCTCTATCTTTGATGTCGTAGGAGACTTCAAGCCAAGATCCGTCGATTACACCCAAAGAAGGCAAATAAAAGCTTCTATTAATTCGAAGTTTACAAAAATTGTCAATGTGCAATGTGTGTAATTACTCTTCCGAAGATTGTAACTGCTCGTACCCACTCTGGCTGCAGCCCACCTGACGCGGGAAGGTTTCAATATCTGTCAGTAGGTGGGTTACGTGACTGAAATTTATTGGTGCTGTACCCAAAATAGGTTCTTTTAACTTGAAATTCGAACATCATTAAATGTGCTTAAGCATAGTGTCGTTCGGGTTTATTTGTCAGTTTTTTAGAAGTGGCTAATGAGCCTAAGACCTACAGGAGTAATCAGTTACACAGGTCTGTACGCATTCGTGACCTTTGTGTTTTTTCCAAATTGTAGCAAATCGTATGGACTCTGAGCTCGGGCTTTCTTAAATTCACCGAAGTTTGTTGCGTGCTTTCCAGGTGGATAATTTATATGCGTGGCCTTTCAGTGAAGCCGGTGACGTATTCTAGTCAAGATTTGTACGAAGTTCGGAGTGCTTACAATGATTGTATACGCCGGGATTTCAGAAAGATAAGTATGTAGTGCACTGGGATGGCACCTAACGTGATACGGAGCAGTTGGGGGAATGTAGCTCGTTCAACTAGACGGCGAATCTAGGCACTACGTGAAGGTTTGGGCCTATTGAGCTAGTACCGATGCGTAATCAGGATAGGTTTTTCTACTCTAGAAGGTTTTTACTAGGTGAGGAGGGATTTATAAGTTACCATCTTGGAGCTCGATTCTGCCGAAGGGTGGCAGGCGTTCCAACGTTTCCTCTGGCTGGAGACAATCTGTCTACTATTTAAGACGGACGAAGCTGCTATATAAATGATGTAATGCGTTAAAATTACTTCAGCGCGTTTTTTTTCTTCCACTCTTTATAAACTGGTATGCGTTCCAGAGATGGCTGAAGATGGTTTTATAATCTTGCCAAATATTCAGTGTGCCACCTTCCATCGCTCCCAGTGCAAGTTTATTTCTTTTTCCTTTTTTTATACCTTGCCATTTGGAACCGAATATTCTAATCCAAAGTTACAAGGATCTTTACGTTTAGGTCGTTGTTAATTCTGTTTGGGCATTTTTGAGATGGGACTGATTGTCGAATTGCCTCACACTTTGTTCAATAAGGTGACGCCACTAGCACATCTCAGCACTCCCATCTCAGCGGATTGTCAGCTTACTTGTCTACTAGCATTTTCCTGTCACACACTACTTCATCAAGTTCTTTTTACTTCATCTACATGGTGGTCGACGTCTGCGTTAATGGTTGGACCTCTGAAAGGGCTAAGAGAGGTATTTGAAACTTTCGACATCTCTAAGCGGGGATTCTTACATATACATTCTTTTGATAGGGATGGTGACAAGCCACTGTAAATTAAAGAGACACCTAGTACTGATACGGGTAAAGAAAGATCCATTTGCCCGAAATGTGGGAGAAATGAGAAAATACTTTTACTACTTGGGGAAATGCAAAGCGTATCAGCGACTGAGGACAGAATCTTTCAAGCAGCTACGCTTAGAATGGAAGAGTTGAACTCCCCATCCTGGGCCGATATTATGATCTTTATTAGAAAATCAGCAAGGTTCAAGCATTATGAAGAGCCCATCGATGAGAATGATAATGAAGGTGGTTGAAGACATGGCATGGGGTTGGCAAAAACGGTCTATGGTGGCCTACTTGCCAGACTTCGGTTTCCCCACAAATACTACTACTACTACTACTACTACTACTACTACTACTACTACTACTACTACTACTACTACTACACATACACGGCATTTAATCACTACGCCGATACCATTTGCTAGGCCATTTTATTTATCTTTAATTTCGATTGCTACGTAACCATTTCGAACAGTTTCACTACAAGGTTTACGATTTCTCCTGTATATAGATTCCGTTTCACTCAAATTTCACCGCATAACATTGTCGCTATCTGCAGCTAAAATTCTAAAGTTGACACGCACGTAACTTCGCTCCGCGATAAGCTCTAGCCGTTTACTTGACAGCTGCAGTTTGTTTACATCTATTTTCAAAACTTAGCTCGTTCGAGCAAGCGAGATATCGGTCTCGAATAATTTAAGATCAGTCGTTCTCTCTCGCGCGCGGCTTTCTTCGTCGTCGTCATGCGAGGCTTGCTGCGTTCTGATTGGCCACATCTGTTGGCGTGGCCGTGCATTTTAGCGCGGAAAGTTGGCTTCGCGTCACTTGGGCAGTGAGAGAACCTCCTGCTGGGGTTTGAGGCGCTGAGTCTGCGAGCTTCGGCTCTTGACGGGCGCCGTGCCTTCGGGACCGGCGTCCGATGTTTGTGCTGTTACAGATTGTTACCGTGTTGTTATCCCAGGATTTGACTTTGTGTTGTGTTTGAGTCAGACGTTCCTCGGCAAGTGGTGAAGTGACGGCGTGTGCGCAGAGCGCCGTGTTGATGTCCTAATTAGCCGATGCCGCTCGATCAGTATTTTTCTCGAGCAGGCTAATTATCGGCTCTGCAGGTTTGTGGTCGCCAGGAGGGCGTTACGCAACCATTCCCGAATATATTAAAAGGATTTTCCGGACATCATCGAGTGCCGCCACCCTCAGGTCAACTGACCGCTGTGCGATAGACGTCGCCCGCTTGCTGCAGTCAACATTCCCGCTTAAAGGCAGAACCGGTTAGAATCAAGGTATTTAGTGTTCCTTAATTTATACGCTAATTGCTACATGATGCCGTCAAATTGGCTAGCATGTGTGACTGAATTAATCACGCTTGCTAATAACTTTCCAATCGAAGCTGTGTGCGTTCATGTCTGCATTCCAGCGTGTGTATAACTGATTAAACATAATTACCAGTGACGTTTTCTTAAAGCAGTGTGTGTTCGTTGTTGTAGAGCACTCTCGTGTAACTAATTAAACATCTTTGCTAGTGTCATTTTCTTAAAGTATTGGGCGTGCATTGTTGCGTTTCATTAAGTCGAGCATGGTGCCTTCAGTGCTATATTTCACTATTATCTACTTAATTAAATATCTACTGGCTAACAGCATTTGACCAATGCTCGGTACGTTCATTACTGCATTTCACTTTTGTGTACTCAGTTACATATATTTGCTGGTAGCACTGGGCGGTCATTCTTGAATTCTCTTGTACTTATGTAAGTGTTGATGTTAGATAAGGCGCTCCCAGTTGGGCCTAAGTTTATTAGATTTAGGGTAGGCCTTGTATACCACTGTGAGTGTATTGTATTCACCGATTATTTCGGCCCTCTTGTAACTTGCGGCCATGGGTTTGTCCCAATAGATTTGTTTACTGTATTTGACTTATGATTATCCCTGGTATGTGTGCATGCTTATTTACAGGGTGATTTCCCTTCTATGTCAAAATCGATGTAGGGTGAGGCCTGGGAGCGGTGCATGAGTTTTGCAAGTAGGTCGACTTGCTATCGCTACATTGTTGTTCTCAGAGTTAGTATTTGAGTATTGCTACCGTGTTTGGATTTCAAGGTTCGGTTAAGCGTGGGTTTTCCCAGATTGAATGTTGTGGCGCCCATCTATTTTGTAACACTCTATACATACTGCCACGCTTGCTCTGTGGTGTACGGTTTCTAGGACCACGCCCATCTCTCTGAGCGTATTCGAGCCGTAGCCTTTAGCCTGTTTCGTACGATTTCAAGGGTATGTGTGGACGTTTCCCGGATATGTCCAAGTATTTGGCACTCACTCACTCGTGAGTGTCGTTAAAACAGTTTAATACTGTAACACATTTTGCGTTATCTTTCTGAGTTGGCAGCCTTTGCTTTTCATTTCTTCTATATAACATATGCTGAAGCAACTTACGTAAAAAACTTGCTTTAATTCTGCGCTGCGTTCAATCATCAAGCGCACATTATGATTAGCTATCCGCAATGCTGGAGTTTGGCGGTTCGCTTTGATGACTTTTCATGCACTTCCGGGGTACATTCTAGCATATTCGTTGCTATCCGACAGCTTAGCCCAAAATATGTTAAATAGGTCCACCCGGGATGCCTGTTAGTCTTCTTGAGGTATTTTACTTACCTCCTACCCCTCAGCGTTACATAGAGCTGGCGACCGTTTCTCTATCCGCCACCTGCGGACGAATTCTCTAAAAATTGTACATTTTGTCGAGAAGAAAGAAATTAAACGTGTATTGTTAATGTTCTGGACATTTTCTAATATTTTGACAATACAAACTCTTTAAAGAATTGATATAAATGTTTTGAAAGTTGCTGAGACGTTTTTACTAAGTGTTTATTAGATCCGAGCTCTATTTACAAGCGCTAGGAAACGAGCTCGAATACTCTCAATCACTGTATTATCCCCAATCTATGATGCTCAGTAAACGAGAGATCCGATCTGGGCTGCTTTGTCCTGGCACCATTGTATCCGAGCGGGATAATGAATTTTCCGTAATTAGTGCACTCAGGCCCAGATGTATCATTAGGGAGTTTGCTGTTGTGTTCAGCCTTTGACAAGTTTCGGGCGCTCTTTGCAACTTATTGTTGATTTGGGAATGCCGAGATTAGGCGAATCCGACCTCACCTCGCCGAAGGCCGGGCGGCCAAGTAATTTGCTGTTGTTTATCTTGTAAAATTGTTAAGGTGCAAATGCCACACTAATCCGGCCCCTGAGGTCGGTCCTTGTTTAATTATGAAAACCTAGCGGGCCGGGGATTTACTCGTGGCAGCGTAAAACTGGGGATTAGCTGCTTGTTGTGAGGCCTACAGAAATTGCTGTTTATCATTTAGTGAACCTGACTAACGATGTGAGGCTTTAGTACATAACAGTTGGATTGCGAATTGTTATTTCATTTAAAAATGTTAAAATAATGGCTTTTTTCTGCAATTATCAGCCCTTGTCTGTTCTTATTTTTTCGTAACTTAATCGAAAATTGCGTCTTATTTTCATATATGTCTTGTTGAACCACCCCTTATAGTAGGTTCTAACACTATTAACTTCATTGGAATGCTATTATTACCTAAAAAAACTTTTCCCTTTTTGATTTGCTGTCATTTGAAGACTTTTTAATATATTTTCCTAGGCGTTTATAGTGTTCATCCAGCATACTGTCATTATATATTTTAACTCGCCTAGATTGTTTTCAACTTGCAATTAGTGACTACATTCAAGACGACGTGATAAAGGGGAATAACATTGTCTTCAATCTTGAAGAGTACGAAAGACACTTCCATAGTTGCTAACTCCTACAGTCCATAATAACCAAATACCTAAGTTGCTTACATAAAATGTTTACAATTGATCCAATTCATGTAACATACATTATAAAGCTGATTTTACTTGAATGAAAACGAATAGAAGAAAGTACTAATTAAAGTATCTATCTCTATTCATTCTTTTTAAGTCTATCAGTGTCTCTATCTTGTCACCCCGGTTTGTTTTATTTCGTAAAAAAATCGTACAGTTTCTTATTATGTCAAAACTATCTACTTCTTTTTATCCATAATTTTGTTTGCAATTTTTGTATTACACCAGAGCTCAATGTTTTGTTTATGAGCTATGAGCTCATCTGAATGGTTTATTTTGATAATTACATGTATAGCCGGTTTGTGTCTGCATGCTTTTTCATTGTTAATTCTTAGTAGATACTAGGTTTAATTACTGCGATTCGTATAGCTGAAAGCACGCGCGGACGCCAACTGTCTCAGATTGCAGGAAAGAATTAGGTAGAAGCCGTGCCAAGCCCGAGGGCGCACGTTTACAAGCGGCTCAAATGCAAAAATGCACATCTTCGCGAAATAAATATGTGTTTGTAGTTAGCAAATCAGTGCTGGCACTCTTAACCAGTACGATTTAGCAGTTTACTTGATGAGTACACATCTCTGACACCACCAAAAGGTTTTGTAGCCCCCATGATGCAATCAGCCAATTGCCTTGAATAGTAGGTATTTTCCCCAGCATCGAATCATTCACGGTTGGTGACGTTTGCCAGTTATTTGCGTTGTGGGGAGTAAGCCGATCAGCTGCGTAGCAGTTTTTAAGCCACGAACACCAGTTAATACGAATAGGGTGCTGTTTACAATCAAAGTGATAAGGGCTTGCTGGCTACGTGAAGATTTCGCTGCCAAATAAATACTTACTTAATCCGAAGTGTTTCTTTCATTCTTTTCTAATTATCTTATATATTTTAGTGTTTGGTTTTTCCACTCGTCAATTTAAATCTCCCATGATAGCATCATCCTTCTCTTGCTGTAGTCTTGTAAAATACTTCTTTTTCTTCTTTCTTGGCGTCTTTATTTTCTCCATATGCTACCACTAATGTGCATATTTCTTCAGTTTTATATCCACGACCAATACTCTTTCATGTAGATACCTTCTTTCTACTATTGTAAGGGTCGGGTATGCACGAACATTTTATTTAGGTTAATTTCTAGAAAGACAATAAAAAATCTGGAATCGTTGTAGTTATAGGTAAACAATTATATATCGTAAACGAAAGCTTTTGTTTGATTTTGATAGGGTGTAAGCCGATACCTTTTGCAGCTGTTAGGAATGCAGTGGGGCTTGTAGTGCTAATAAGATATTCTGGCTTATGACAGGGGGTTCGGCGGAATTGAAATGGCCTGCAGTCGAAACAAACAGCCCAAAACAGCAAACTAATTTAGTTTAAAATTTATAAGGTTGCTATTTAACCAAAAGAACACGTGTTATGGGCTGTTTCGAAAACGCTGTGAAAAACCACAAATTTAAAACTTTAGCTCAGCGCCGCTCAGGCAACGAAATTAAGATTTTTTGTTATTGGTTGGACACTCTGCTACTCGGAATGGAGGGGTTTTTGTAATTTGTATAAAACGCCACTGAATAGGACTGCAGGGAAAATAAAGCCAAGTTTGGTGAATGTGTAGCTCTACGAGTTATTTATGCGGAGAACCACAGCAACAAATCACAATGTGTTTAATGTTGCTTTACTAGGTGTAGCACAGTTTGATACCGTCATGAAACTTGTTAGTAAAACTGTGTGTGCACCTACTCTCTCCCTTTCTTTTACTCACAAGGAGTAACACAATT
>OW679203.1:85955300-85988320 GCA_940337035.1 Agriotes lineatus
ACAAGAGCAAGGAACTTTATAAAGGCCTTTAGATGGTGTCAATGTCAATACGTTTATTTATCTAAAGCTCTTGTTTTACATGCCTACATGATATACATGATATGTATTATGCTGACATCTCCCTTGGTTTTGGTGGTGGTTGTCCTGAGGGTACTACTTCTGTAGGTGGTCTTAAGCTGCTTGTCTTTCTTAGAAACCAGGAATTTCTTCTGTATGTTCTGCCTTCGGGTGTTTTGATTTTGAATGATCGAGTTTCTGGTATTCTTTCTATGACTTCTGCTGGCAACCATTCCTTCTTGTTGTTTCTGTAGAGTATTTTCTCCCCCTTTTCGAAGTCTTTGTGCTGTCTAGACCCTATGTCGGCATACATTTTTTCTGCGTATTTAATTTTGTTTAACTTTTCTTCGACTCCTTTTATTACTTTAGGGCTTAATAGCTTCTTAGTTGTTGGCATTAATGTTTGTGTCATTCGACTCATGAGTCTTTGTACCGGTGAACCTAGATCATCACGTGGTGTGTTGCGATGATGTAAAAGGGCTAGGTAAAGATCGGAATTTTTTTCGTTGCACTTGTCTATCAAATTCTTTGCTTCTTGTACATAGCGTTCCGCTAATCCATTTGACCGAGGGAATCCGGGACTTGAAAATCGGTGGTCGAACTGCCATTCCTTTCTGAACGTACTAAATTCTTCCGATGTATACTGTCTTCCATTGTCTGTTGATAATACGTCTGGGATTCCATGCAACGCGAACCATTTCTTCAGCACTTTGATGACTGTTTTGCTGTTCATGTTTGGTAGCTGTTCAAAGTCAAAAAATCCTGAATAACTGTCTGCAATTACTATGTAGTTTTTTCCTTTTAGGTGAAAAATGTCCGATGCTACATTTGACCATGGACGTTCAGCAGCTGTTTGCAATAGTAATGGTTCCTTAGTGTTATCTTTCTGTTTTTTCTGACACACTCTACAGTTTGCTATGTAGTTTTTTATATCTTTGGTCATATCATGCCAGAAGACACTCTGTCGTGCCATTCTTAATGTCCCTTCAACAGCTTTATGTCCGAGGTGACTGTATTTCAAAACAGTGCTTACCATTTCTTTCGGGATCAACATTCTGTCATTCTTAAATAACAAACCTTCATAGTATGCTAATTGTTCCTTATAAGTCCAGTACTTTTGTATTTCGACTGGCAGTTCTGTTTTTTGGTTTGGCCAACCTGTTAATATTGTGTTTAATAATGTTTGCAATTCTTTGTTGCTGCTAATCGCTTGCCTAACTTGCTGTGTTCTATTGGTTGACATTGGAATAGCTAGTATTGCAAGTTATTTGGAATGTCCTTTATATCTTTTTCTTTTGTATGTTGACAATCCCTACTTAGTGTGTCTGCTATGAATAATTCTAAACCTTTTTTGTATTTTATAATGGGGTTGTATGGCATTACTTCGAATAAAATTCTTTGTAGTCTTGCCGGTGCTTCGTAGATAGATTTCTTGAATATTGCTTCTAGGGGTCTGTGATCTGTTTCTATCACTGGTTGTTTTCCCCAGATATACTCATGAAATTTCTTACACCCTACGAGTATAGCATATGCCTCTTTTTCTAATTGGCTTCTTTGAGATTTAGTCAGAGACTTGGCGCAGTATGCTACTGGTCGGTCCTCCTGGAGCAACACTCCTCTTACGGCGGTGCTGCTGGCATCGACTGAGAGAACTACTGGTATTTTAGGGTTGAAATAACCTAGAACTGGCGGTTTTTTAAACACTTCCTTTATTGCTTGTATAGCTTTGTCTTGTTGGTTATCCCATGCCCATTCACTTTCTTTTTCTAACAGGGTTTGTAGTGGAGCTGTTAGTTCTGCTAGGTTTGGAATAAATTTTGCGAGGTACGTTGCCATGCCTAGAAATCGTTGCAATTCCTTTACTGTCGTTGGCGTTTTCAATCTGTTAATCGCCTCTACCTTGTCCGGGTCTGGGAGTAGACTTTCTGCTGTTAGTAAATGACCTAGGAATTTTATCTTTTCTTTGGCGAATTTACATTTCTCTTCATTCAATTTCAAACCCGCTTGCTTGAACCGCTGTATTACCAGCTTTGTTATTTGCTCTAGCTCAGGTTTGGATGCTGCGTGTATTAGTACGTCATCCATCAAACACTCAACCCCTTTTATATCGTTTAGTATGCTGCACATTATTTGCTGAAATACCTCTGGTGCTGAAGCAAGACCAAATGGGAGTCGACAACACTTGTACCTTCCCCAGGGTGTTGCAAACGTTAAGTACTTGGCTGTCCTCTCCGTTACCTTTATTTGCCAGAAACCTTTTCTGCAATCTAGCAATGTGAACCACTTAGACCCATGAATACGGGTTGATATCTCTTCTAATGTTTGTAAGGGATAATGTCTCCTTTTAAGATTTTTATTTAGCTGTGATGGATCGATACAAATGCGCATCTTTTTGTTTTGTTTGACTATTACCATTGGCGATACGGATGGTGTTGGCTCATTTATGGGCTCTATTATTCCCATTTCCGCCATTCTATTCAATTCGTCTTTTACTTCGTCTCTGATTGCATATGGTATTCTGCGTGCCGGACATATTTTCAGTTTTGGATCATCGATTAGATCTATTTCATACTCGTATCCTTTTAGGCAACCTATACCTTTGAATATTTCCGATGGCGGTGTATACGTTGAATCTAATATTTTTATTAAACCTAAATTTACGCATGTGTCCTTTCCCAGCATTGGTTGAACCTTTTTATCTACTACTAGAAACTTGACTGTTCTGTAGTGATGTCTGGTTTGGATTTTTACCAAGCTCTCGCCTGCAACATTGAGTGCATGATTTGAATATGTTAACAGTTGTTTTACCTTATATGATTTTAGTTTTAGGTCTGCTGCTTCAGCAATACATTTTGTGATTACATTGCATTGAGCTCCCGAATCGAGTTTGAATTTTACCTTGCACCCCTTTGGAAGTGTTACAGTTTCAAACCAATCATTACTTTCTTCTTCAACTGATTCAAGTGCTGAAACGTAGAGTACCTGTTCATTCTTATCCTCGTCATCTAGGTGGTTTGTTTGAACTGTTTTTACTTCCCTTGCTCTGCACATCTTCTTAAAGTGTCCTCGTCTATAACAGCGTTCACATTTTTTCTGATATGCTGGGCAAGACTTTTTTCCATGTCTTGTGCCGCATCTTCTGCAATCGAATTCTTCGTCCTGTTTCGTAACTTTCTTCTTACTTTTGTTTTTTAGTTTCACTGCATCCATTTGCGGTTCCGCGCTTTCGTTGTTGGTACTTAATTGCTTTTTTGCCTGTTCATTTATCCTGCAGATGCTTATTGCTTTAGTTAACTCTAATTTAGCTTCTTCTAGCAGTCTTGTTCTTAGGCTGTTGCTATATATACCACAGACGATCCTGTCACAGAGCAGGCTGTCTTCAAGTGCACCGTAACTGCAATTCTTTATTTTTCTGCGTAGTGATGTTAAGAAGTCATCGAACGCTTCCTCTGGACCTTGTTGTGCTTTATTGAAAATGTAACGTTCATACGTGACATTTATTTGCGGTACAAAGTGTTTTTCAAATTTGTTTTGTATATTAGCCAAGTCTTTTACCTCGTTCTGTGCCCATGTAAAAGTGTTGTAAATGACTGCGGCTTCGGGGCCAATTATTGTCATAAAAATTTCTACCTGGACATCTTTAGGTTTCTTTTCTAGACTAGTAGCTACTGCATACCAATCAAACTGTTGCTTCCAAACCTTCCAAGACGAGGTCATATCCAACTCGCTGCTTACTACCAAACTTTTAGGCGGTCTTAATGTTACTCCGTCATTCGTTTCATTTGGCATCCTAACGCTTTCTTTCCCTATTTTTACAAATTTACTTGTAAGGGTTTCGGCACCATGTCAATGTCAATACGTTTATTTATCTAAAAACCATTGTTTTACATGCCTACATGATATACATGATATGTATTATGCTGACACATATCATATCTTATTTATACACTAACATATGCTCACTACTATCAAAATTCAGCGAGTTATTGGCTTTCGTAGAAAGATTAAAACCAACTTTCATACTACTATCAGAAACTTGGTTAAATCCCTCGATCGTAGACAATGGGATTAACATTCCTGGCTTCAACTTACTACGAGCAGACAGGAAGGATCGACGAGGTGAAGTCTGTTGTGAAGTAATTGACGAATTTCCCACTGGCAACATCAATTCTCTTTGGCTAAAGATCGGGCTGCTTAAGCATAATTTCCTAATTGCTTGTGTGTACCGTCCACCAAACTCTCCACTTGATGACAACATTCTTATGCTAAGCTCTATTAAGTCTGCTGTAGAAAATTATAGTAATGTAGTACTGATATTTGGAGATTTTAACTTCCCAAGTATAACCTGGCTTAACCCTAGTCTTCCGCAAGGAAATTCTCCAGCGACTTTATTTTTAAATACGTACTACGACTGTAATCTATTTCAATTAGTAAACCAACCTACTAGATATAGAATCGGAAATAATCCATCGCTCTTAGATCTGATACTCACCACTGACAAAAACTTACTATCAGAAGTTCTTTTTGATTCACCTATTGGTTTCAGCGACCATTCAACTATAATTGCAACTATGCAACTGCATGCAAAATTAAGCAATAGGGAAAAACCTAAAATGCGAAACTACTGGTCCGCAAACTACGATGATATAAATAACTTTTTAAGATCGCTTAAGATGGAAACAATCTTAACTGATACGGACGTTGAAAGGAATTGGACAGTGATATCTGATGCATTAACCACGGCAGTAACTTTTTATGTACCGTTTGTTAATCAAAAACGTAACATAAATAAACCTTGGATGTCTAGGCCGATTTTGAAGCTAATTAAGAGAAAACGAACATTGTGGGATCGCTACAAACGCACAAAATCGCAGCGTGATTATTTCTCGTATCGACGCGTTACTAATGCTACAACTGATAAAATTAGAGTTGCCCGCTCCGCTTATGAGCATAAACTTGTTGAGCCTGGTAACCAGAAAAACTTTTTTTAAATATTTGAAGAGTAACCTATCTTCTCGAGTATCTTCCTTCTCCCTGAAAGATAGCGACGGATCTGTACAAACCAATCCTGAATTAGTAACCAACATATTCGCAGAGAGATTTCTTCAGTCCTTTGTCAAAGAACCTTCTGGAAACCTGCCAAGTCTCCGTTTTTCCAATCGAGTAGAAAACCAAATAGCTGCATTTACAGTAACTTCAGAAGAAGTGATTAAAATCACCGAATCATTGGATCTCCATTCATCTCCAGGGCCCGATGAAATCTCCCCTCATTTACTGAAACGGTGTTCCCATGCATTTGCAGATTCGCTAACTATGTTATTTAATAGTTGTCTTCGAACCGCTTCTATTCCAGCTTCATGGAAGCACTCATTAATCGTCCCAGTATATAAAAAGGGGGACAAGCTGGAACCTGGTAACTACAGGCCGATTAGTTTGACTTGTATTGTGTGTAAGTGTTTTGAAAAACTAGTGGTTAAACGGCTTATGGAATTTCTCAATGCCAATGGTGTAATTCCATCAAACCAGCACGGGTTTTCTCCAGGAAAGTCCGTAGTAACCAACCTCTTATCAAACTTAAACCTTTGGACCAACGCAGTAAATCAGGGAAAATGCATTGATATCATATATCTGGACTACGAAAAAGCTTTTAACCGAGTACCTATTCGAAGACTAATCCTTAAATTAGAACATTTTGGGATACGCGGAGCTTTGCTTCTGCTACTAGAAGATTTTTTATCAAATCGAACGTTTTCAGTGCGTATACAACAAACTACATCAAAGCCTCTTCCAGTACTCAGCGGAGTTCCTGGGTCCGATTCTATTTTTAATATTTATCAGCGACTTATCCAGCGACATGAAATCATCCGTAAGCTTTTTTGCCGATGACACTAAAATGTTTTCTTCACCCACCGATCTTCCAAACAACACTCTTGTTGAAGATCTCGTAACATTAGAAGAGTGGTGCAAAAAATGGCTACTTTCTTTACACTCTGACAAGTGTACAGTACTGCATATAGGTCACAACAATCCCAAAGTGCAATATTTTCTTAATGGTACTGTTCTGCGCGAAGTGAGTGAGCAATTGGATCTGGGTGTGACAATATCGAATGACCTAAAATGGGAAAACATATTACAAAAATTGTAAAGAAAGCGAACTCCATTCTGTACTTAATCCAGCGTTCATTTGGGAGTAGTATCTCACCTGAGCTGTTTAAAAAAGCTTATATTTCTTACGTACGTCCTATTATTGACTATGCAGCTACAGTGTGGTGTCCTTACTTTATAAAAGATATCGACCTATTAGAAGGCGTACAGCGTAGAGCCACTAAGATTCCTATCTGCTTAAGATCGATGCCATACGAACAACGGCTGGAGAGACTCCAGCTAACTACTCTTAGTGAACGTAGACAACGTATTGATATGATCGAGGTGTTTAAGATACTCAACAATCACTATTCTTTCCCTTTAGAAGATATACTAGTACCCAGTAGCATTAGCCATCTTCGAAAACATTCGTATAAGCTTCAAACGGATTTTAGCAACATTCTTGCCAAAAAACATTTTTTTAGCAATCGAGTTGTGAATCGATGGAACAATTTGCCTTCCAGTGTGGTGCATGCAAGCAACACAAATAACTTTAAATCTTTGTACGACAATAATAATTAACTTTTATTGATTTTTAAATTACCTTTGTTTCTTTTTACATATAATTTGTTTAGTTTTATTAATTGATTGTTAATTTTGTTATTAACTTTTGTTTTTTTTATAATTATCCTATATTATTTTATAATCATTTTGGTAATTTTATTAATTGATGGTTGATTTTCTTCTTTTTATATGTAATTATCTGGGGATTTTGCAAGTAATTTTGTTAATTTTATTAATTATGTTTGTTTTGTACCTAACCCATTAATTTTAAGTTTGTTTTATACTTTATACTCTGCACACTATATGTATGTATGAGGAAAGTGGTATCGGCACTGCCGCCTACTTTCAATAAATAATAATAATAATAATAATATACACTTCTGAACAAAATTGAGAGACCACGAATAAAATTCAAAATACTATTGTAAAAACGTAACCTATTTTAATAAAATTAACAAATTAACGTCCTCGTCTTCTTTTGAAGCTACCGGTATTCCTATGCCTCACAGCAGTTCTCCGTACCACACCAGACCAATTATTTATGATAGCCTCTCAGCAATCAAATGACGTCTAGGCACATATTTTAGCTAAAGATTATCAAAACACCATTAATTATTTACAAATAATGTAGTGAAAACAACAGTTTCCTAAATTAAATTTACTGAGAAAAACGTTTTTAAAAATTACCAATGGTAGTGATACTTGTTTCTATGGAAAAATGTACATTGTGGTAATTTTTTTATGACATACTATCGAAATAACGTAGAAAACATAAAAATTATGTTTCTAAATCTCATTTTCGTAAAATTATTTCAAATTCAATTGGCGGTCCCTTAATTTGTTTCACAAGTGTAGCATAAATAAGTTAGGAAACATACGTGGTTTCCAAACGGTTAAGAATCGGTGGCCTAAAATGATATATAAAATAAAACCATTGTCTGGTAGAACATTATACTAATCGTATTTGGGCGTTCAAATCATTACTGGTTTAACTAGCAGAACGACATTACATGATGTCAGTGAGAGATAGCTTAATATAATTATAATTGCTGCTTTTCCCAATTTGTTATAGAGCTGGCATTTTGAATGGTTTTCAAGAAGAGCTTAAAGAGGATACTTTTGTTAGCATTAGGGTTATTTGTTGAAGCGATAATAGCTGTAATAAACTATTATCTCGCTGCTAAAATCAAATAGCCCAAAAGTTGACAGTTTCAGTAAAATGACTACAACCTAACCAGCGAAATAACAGAAATACTGAAATATGACAAGAAGTGGGTGGTCTACAAGTCCAGAAACTTCAAATAGAATCACACTCAAGCCGCAGTTAACTTCACGTTGAGCGTAAACTGCGACAAGTTCAGCCCTGAGGTTTGTAGATTCTAAACCGGGTTACTATAAGCTATATACTATACATTGGCTTCTAGGTGGTGGTGCAGAGTTACAAGTTTGCCAGAAATGAGTACCGCTTGTTCCGTTGTCTTTCAGTGTAGGTGTCTGCAATGCTTTCCGGCTGAAAGATTTTGGCCTGCAAGCCATTTTACTAACTGTAGAAACGCTACGAGGTGCCCCTTAATGAAAGTACGGCTTCCTGTTAGCGATTTGTAGAATGTAAATAATTTAAATTCTGCTTAGGGATACTATGAAATTTGCAATTGGGTGCCGGATGAATCCAAATTTCCACCATACATGCCTTCTGGGCGCTACATGTTCGAGATGAAGCTATTGCTAAGCTCCGAACAGGCTGCGGTGTTGGTGTGGTACATAAAAGTTAAGAAAAAGGTCCACTATGTCTAAACGTTAACTTTCAGAAATTAATTCTATCAGTTTTAATTATTCTAAATTAATAGATTGACTGCCTAGTGATTTGAATAGATAAGTGGTACTTGCTTCAGTGTGTTAATATTATTTTATATACTAAATTATAGTTGGAACGTTCCAATTTGTTTGTGTAAAACGATATCCATCTAGTGGTGTCGTGGGTTTCCTTCCATTAGAACACCTTAATCGAATGAGCTTACTGGCTGACTCAACTCAACGGTAAAATAAAAGATGCTGAATCGGTATTTCGAAAATGTCTTTAGTAAGATAAAGACTTTCTAAGATACAACTTAAACCAGTTTAATAATGTTTTAGAGCAGGGCTGTCCAACTTCAAGGGGCCCAAGGGCCACCGTAAAAATTTTGAAGATTAGGAGGGCCGTAACATAAAATGTGTCGTATGCGACTTTGTGAGTGATTTTTAATAAATAGAAAATGTGTATATTTCAATACTAATTTTTATTTATTCAAGAAGCTTAGGTTACATTACAAAATGCATTGAAACATAAAAGAGATATACAGGGTGTTTCCTTAGGTAACCGCCAATCTTACACCATATGTTCTAGAAGTGATTCTAAACAAAAAAAATCATATTCACTTTAGGTTACTTCCTTTCCGTTCTTGAGATACCGACAAAAGAAAAAAATTACATCAATTAATGTAAATTTACGTATAGAGATGTGACGTTTCACCCCCTTACTAAGGGCGTCAAAGATTTGCTCTCGGGTTTAGCTCAAATCGGAGAAATACGTTCACTCAAATATATATTCGATTGGGTAAAACACCAGATAATTACCAAAACAAATATAATGTTTTCAGCTAGTTACAATGATTAATTAACATTAACATGTTCTTCTGGAACGGTGTCTTGTTTCGTGGGTCAAGCTGCAACCCAATGCACCGGCGAGTATTGCAGGGCCCTATTGGTAGTCCTCAGGTACGCACGCCGATACTTCGGGAAATGGGCTGAGTAGGTCTTTTGTTCCTGCAAACTTGCGACGGCTAGGTGTCGTTCTTGGGGCGATGGAATTTATTCGCCTTGAGCCGGAAAATGATGTTGAATTTCCCCGGTAGGGAATTTGCGGGCTGCGGAATCGAACGTCGAAGTCAAGGAATTCGCTTTTTAATGACCAAAAAGGGGCCCTGCAGGTGAGTTTATGAAGGGCGGCTACAGGACTTTAGCCGCTCACACGCGGCGTAGAGGCTGCGATTCCTACAGGTTACAAGTTTAATTATTAGTAAAATGAGGTTATGAGAACTATTTCACCTTTCGAGGCGCCGGGATTTGCGTTTAAAAATTAGGCGGTCGGAAATGGCTTTTAAGCAGTTAGCCCTTCAAGACAGTACAGCGTATTAAAACAGGGTTAAAGCCTCAAGGATTCGATTTTCCAAGAAAGTTCAACAATCAAGGTAAAATCGAATTCTAGCGGTCCTGCTGTTGTGGAAAATTTTAACTTCTCGGGCTGACAGTACAACACGTCAGCTCCTTTGAAGCCTGGTCTGGTAAGGGTTGGAGGCCTACTCCGTTAGACAGTTCAGCGTCTCAGACCGGAGGGCCCAGGTAGAAGAGGACAGGACAGGATCAGGACTGGTGGACCCTAGGGGGAATTTTCTCAACTTACTGGAACTAGCAGTGCTATCTTCTTTTATACCTTTTCTGCCCTAGCTTCCACTGCAGCGGCTAGGATTTCTTATCGCCAGTTCACGCGTCAAATTGATGCAGCGCTTGATTAGGCAATGTATCAAATTTAAATACATTTTATGTATAATAAAAATTTAATACAGAAGCAAGCGTTACAGAAATAAGTAAGCTAGATAAAATAACATTCGTTGATAAGTCAAAACTGTCAAAGTAAACATTAGTTAACAACAATTAACAACTAGAAGAACTAAACACTACTAAAAAAACAATCAAAAACAGGTGTCTGATCGCTACAGCAAAATTCGCGTTGGTGGCAACTGCCAGACTGAGACAACGGACAAGACAAGCCTTACATCGGAAGTGGGCGGGACTGTTTCCTAACACAATGTTGAAAGATAAACTAACAATTCTGTTACTAATGATATATTTTTGTACCTTTGTCCTATATACCTATTTTAAATTGTTTTCAATTATTTATAATGTATATTCGAGATTCATGTTTCCTGAAAGTATAGTGATCCGCGGTCCGCAAAAATATCCTGGAGGGCCGCATGCCGCCCGCGGGCCACATGTTGGACAGCCCTGTTTTGGAGTACGTGGTTTAGTGAAACTATTATTAAGACCAACGAAGGAGATGTACTAGCACATGAGTGGTTCTAGCTTCTCGGGTATATGATAAAAGATGTTCAATTGGGATACAACCTGATACAACTAGTTTTATATAATGCTTTACCTTTTTTTGTCTGCAGTATGTTTATGTGTGTTTTTTGGTAGTTACATTTTTCTGATAACTTCTTAACAAATTTTCAAAAAAGTTTGAAGAATTGGAAATCCCCCTAGGAACTCCACAGTTGCGTAAAGCTTATATCCAGTAATCTTAAACATGACTGTTGTTAATATCCGCATTAACGATATATATTATTTCTGCCGACATGCCTTAGTAACCGAGCTCTGTAGTACGATGGTTAGCACGTCCACTTAGCATTCGGGCGGTCATAGGTTCTATTTCCGCGACCATCTGCTCTTATTCAGGTTTTTAGGTGGTTTTCCTGAGTCAACAGAGTACTTGCTCTGAGGCAAATGCTGGGGCAGGATTTCTCCACTCTTCCTGGCCTTTCTTCCATTGTCCCCCCCCCCTTTCTCTCACCCTCCTATAACTCCCGTTCTTGGCCGAAGCGGGACGCAAGGTCCCTACAGCAGCCCATCCCTAGTTTGGGGAATTGAAATTACCTTGAACATTTACCTGCCTTAGTAGATGTCGTTAGCATTTGGCGCTACTTCTACCTAATAACGGTAAGATTTTTGTTTTAAAAGTATCGTGCTATGTTTCTGTCAAATTAAAATACTTAACTGGGCTGTGAAGGTCAATCGGGGTTGTGGTTATTAGCTTGAGGTAAGTTTACTGGCCTTCTGGGGCGGAGCAAGTGGGATGCAGGAGAAGTTGTAGCATGTTGCGAGCCAAAAATTCCCTTTAGTGACACGAGATCGAACTTTGGGGATTCACAAAAATCTTGCAGTCATTTCAGTCGAAGACGTTACGTATTCTGGCCAACGCTTAATGGTTCGTCAGCAACCAGACTCTCCACCATGACCTCGGAATTCCCTTCATCAACAAAGTCATAAAAAATTCTGGTATCAAAAGTCGAGACCGCTTCTTAAATCATACCAACCAATTACAGATTGCAAACAGAAATAAAGCTTATTTAAAAAAAAATACCAACCAACTCATAGGCGACCTCTACTCCCACCAGTTCGCCTATAGTAGACTAAAAAGGCAATGGCAATGACCCATTAGTGGATGGTGCCAAACAGCCCTGCCGGCGGAAATTTGCAGCATCAGCTTGAGAGCCGTTGGTAGAGGTATCGTGGCGTAAAGTTTTTAATACTGTAAGTGCAAGAGAGCGCCCGTAATAGTTAGGAAAAGTAGCGTATACGATGCCACACTTAATCAAGAAAAATGGAGTACTACTTAGGGCATTTTATGAAAAAAAGGAAAATATACAAACTATTGCAATTGATACTACAAGAAATGATGGAAGGAAGAAGGAGACCCGGAAGAAAGATAATATCGTAGCTAACAAACCTAACAACTTGCTTCAATACAACAACAGTGGGTTTATTTGAAGCTACTGCTGATAAAGTATGAGTTGTCATAATGATCGCCAACATTCGAAACGGATAGTCGTCACAAAAAGAAAGTATATAATAAACAATTTTTTTAAGTAAGTTTTTGACCGTCGGCCAAGTTTATTAGCCCTCGGTCACACCGTCCGTGTCAGACAGTATAAATAGATGTAAAATGCGCGACATCGCCCACTTCCATTTGTTATTTTGTCACGAGTGAATCGTTGCCTCTTTGCGGTGTAAGTTTTTCGTAGCTACCGATGATGTCAGCGTGGCTGTCGAAATACGTATTTAGCAGTTGTTTTTGTGGTGAGGGGTTTTAACGAATTTGTGATAAGTTTTTGTGATTAAACGTGTTATCCAGTTAAGCTATAAAGGAACATTTGCTTTCGGTCGTTGGGTTAAAAGGTAGAATTGAGTCATTAACTAAACCCTTGTAAACACATTGGAAGGCAAGTTGAACTCCAGGTCTTTAGTTGAAAAGATATCAAGTTTCACGTAAGTACTGTACAACAGAACCCATTGCTTTGATCGTGAACAAGGCAGTCACTTACAGTTGTAATTTTACAATTCATGGCATCCCATCATAGCTTATACTGTTTTGTGGCAGACCCGGACTGTTCAAATATCAAGAACCACCCTCCGCTGCAAGCTAGCTGCGGATGATCGGGGGCTTTACTACCGTTACCTACCAACGTAATCTGACGTGTGGTTAGTGCTGTACGGTGTAAAATCGTAAAATCCCGATTATGTCGTTACAGAAGATTGATTTTACTGATGATGAATGAATTTGCATTATGCTTAGATGGAAGCAAAAAACACCAAATTTGAAATTTATTTCATCATTACGCTTTTACTTCCTGAGGCACCAATTTTTTGCACCACTAGCCGATAAATATACTATCATTTACCGATTTTTGTATTGAAACGTTAATCTTTATTGACCTGAGCTGTTAACATCTATTCCTGGCTCAGCAATAGTCAATAATTGAGTCACTGTCATTGGTACTATCACTTTTTGGCAGATGCTAAGCCTCAAAGTTCAACACGTTAATTCAAAGGGGGGTTTTCTAATAACACAAAATGGTATATTAACCGTTATACAGAAGTCTTATAGCCAATCGCCAATCTTAGCGCTCAGGCTATAATAGCAGACTTTTGTACTTTGGCGTATAATATACAATTATACTATGCAAATGTAAACCAGCTTTACAGACTAATTACTACGAAAAGCATATACATATTATGGATTAATTTTACAACATTTTGAGCAGAAAACTCGTGATCGATTACCGCTGAAGAATCGAGCTCCAACCTGATAATTTTCAAATAGCTTCTCATATAGTCCAAACTTTCTCCTATAATAAAGGAACCTGTCCTGATTAAGCACCTGCGCTGGTTCAGCGACGTGCCCAATCACCAGGACAAGAACATACAATTGATATTTTTGCATTAGAATAAAACATGGCAATTATTGAACAAATGATAGCAGCGGTTTTTTAAAAATATTTATTGCATACTATAAAATTTTAAAATAACAGGAAATAGGAGGAAAAAATTATTGGTCATCAACTTTTACGCACGTTTTACAGTAAATTTTAACGTGTTCCAGGCATATAATAGTTATTTCTGTATTGAGGGCATAATCGTGATTAGACACGTGGTACATACAACGTTTTATTTTATTTTGGTTCTCAAAATAGACAAAATTCAAGAATTCAGTATTTTAGCTACAGACTACTGCGTTATCGTTGTGCTATTGCTGTGAATTTTTGGTCTGATATGGTCACTATGCAGATTGTTGGTGTTGCTATACTACATTGTTGGTGCTTAGCATACAACTTAGCAACTTTATAGGCCCTAGTGACGTAATAGTATATTATGATACTAGTGTATAAGTACGCCTTTAAAGCGCGTGCGACGAGATTAAGAGCACGACGCGAAGCGGAGTGCTTTTAACGTCGCTAGTGCTTTAATGGCACTTATACAAGTGTATTATACGCTACTTGTTCTACGATCGTAACAGAAATATAAAAACTTAGTTCAGTAACACTTTCTCCGTCACATTCTATTAGATATTCTAGGTTACGTTGATATTAAAATTTCCGGCAAAGAGTGTTTCAATATAGTATTCAAACACACTACACATAGCAACGTGCGAAAAAAATGTAATTCCGGCGCCAATATAAAAAGTGCTACAAACGTCACTTTTGACACCAGAAACTGTGCGAAAAGTTGTCATTTTGACACGCGATCGTAGAAAATATATATTTATGCATTAAGGAAGATATGAACATGTTTTTTCCCTGAGGTTGACAAGTGTTACATACCGAGGGCCTCTGGCCTCAACAGAAGGTAAAAGACATGAATATCTCCCGTGGTGCATACAATATTTTATTTACTAGCATATTAGTAAGAACAGTATGAAATTTCAAAATGTCTTAGTGACATTTAAAATTAGAATATGTAAGTAACAGGATTGCCTCATTGTATGGTTGCTAAAACGTTATTTCTAGTTGCATGGTTACCATGAGTTTGAGGGAGAAATAATTTGACAAATCCCTTGGGAGTTATGAGTAGCTTTTCATATTTTGTTTCTATGACGAAAATGTACAATGCCATGTTGCTAGTAAATAAAGGTCATTTTACGCCAGCTATCGTAGGCTAATAAATAAGATCAAGTTTCTAAAAATTAAATAAACTTATTGTGTGTATCGCTTGTCCCAGTTTTCGAGGCATTCTGTCATTTTCCATTCTTACCTTTTGATAATCACTTATTAATTCCAATCCTAGTTGTGTAAATCAACTATTTCTAGAAAAATTGTATGCTGCTGATAATTGATCCACGGTATCTACTCCCTCTTTAGTCAAATTATAGGAAGACACAATCTCCGAAAGTTTCTTTTCTGAATTGTCTACTTCCCTATCATGGTGAAGAGAAGACATTAGAAGAACAACTTTGCCTCTTGGGTACATACAAAAGCACTGTATAATTTTTTTGATATCCGTAGACTTCAGGATATGCCACAATTTCGCATATTTACAAAACTTGTAAGATCCCTCTCTTGTTTTTGCAAATAGTTCTTACAGCAGGGAGACTATGGTCTTGGCGCAACTTTACAGGAAGGTCGTCGCTACCAGTTCTCGATGGTAATGTTCCTATTTGTTCTTCAAACTGGAGTCACCAACCTATCAACTATATCTTTGGGCCTGTTGCTTACATAGAATGGACCTTCTGACTGTTTACCTACGTAAACCTCCAAGTAATGTGTCAACCTTTATGCCATATTTGTCAAGTTTACTCGGCATATACTGACGAAAAGGGCATCTACCCCTACACGCTTCTAATTTTTCATCAATTTGTTATACAGGCTGACTTTAATAGTTCTGCAAATATTTGAATTGGTAAAAGAGGACGTGATCAGTTCAACAAAGTCTTATGCAAAAACTACTAGTTTTTGAAATAAGGCAGGTTAAAGTTTTTCTAAAAAAGTTTGTGAGTCACAGATAAGATTGAATAAATATAACAATTTAAAACCAAAGAAGACTGTTTAGATTAATGTTTGTATTAATGTCATGTTAATTTCACATTTTTGAAAAATATCACAAAATGCATTTTACCAATGCTCAGAGGTGTGATATGGTTTTAATCTCAGCACCGTTGAAATTCATTGCGTCGTATTTTTCAAAAATATGACATTAATACCAATATTAATAAGCAGAGACTCCTTTGGATTTTAATTATTACATTTATTCACGCTTACCTGTGGCTCTCACACTTTTTTAGAAAAACTTATTTTTTTCGAAAACTACAAGTTGTATAAGACATTATTCGACTAATAATGTTATTTTTCGTTTATCTTTTATCAGTTAAAATATTTGCACAACTATTAAAGTCACCCTGTATATTCACCCCATCTGTATTCACTGTTTCAATTATCAACAAACTTATCCGCTATTGCTCTAATAGCAGCCAGTTTATTACATTCCAGCCGCTGAAGACGCTTTTCTTGGTTGTCGAAACGCAGTTTAGTAAAAATCGATACGTTTGAGACAAAATTTCCCGGTGTTTCGGTTAGAGGTGCGAGTCAGAAAAACTATTATTGTGAAGTGTTGATTGTTTATATATTTTTGATCACAGGATGCTTCTTCCATATGGGTCAATGCCTTTAGCGCAAAGAGCAAGAAAATGGAAAAGTTGTAAAGTATTCTAACGATGCCGAATTTGCTGTTCAAGTGACAATGCTGACTGCTCTTGCCTTTTTGGCAGTACAGAATGTTGCAGTAGGGTTTGAGAATTTGCTAGAGATCGACTATTACAGAAATAAGGAGGATATTGAACCAATTAGCGATTATTTCGAAGATGTGTGGATAGGACGACCAGGAAGACGCCAACGCAGACCACCTGTATTTGCACATTCGTTATGGAATTGCAATCAGGCAGTGGAAGAGGATCTGCCGAGAACAAATAATGCTGTAGGTGTAGAGGGACGGCACCGGCGTTTTGGAGTACTACTAGCTGCTGAACATGCCACTATATGGAATTTTATAGACAACCTTCTCAAAGAGCAGTAGATGAGCAACATATCGATAGAGCAGTATATTCAGGGAGGAAATCCACCGCCCCACCAAAAGATTTATCGCGATGTAAATACCCGCTTAAAAAATTGTGTAATAAGGTATGACGCTGCTGATAAAATTACATATTTAAAAGGAATTGCCTATAACTTAATTTGAATGTGTGAACTATTTTGTTTACATTATACACCAATAAAAATTAATTTTGTGCATTATTTCATATGGTTTATTAATCATTTTTATCAATCAATGAAAGTGCAATTGAAGCTGCTTTGCAACGATTTTACTGTTAAAATACAGGGTGCGGCTAAAATAATTTTGATCATACAGGGTGCCTCAAAAAAGTGTGGCGAATCAAACTTATTATTTTTTTTAATTGAATGCCCTATATTTGGGTAGCTTAAAAGTATTGCATTGAAATATTCATCATTTTTATATAAAGTTGTATGGGCTTAACGCCAACTGTTTTGGAGATATTAATGATTTTATGTAAAAAAATGCTGAACTTCAGGCGGCTGCTGTAAGCAACAGGAAACAAGTGAATGAAGAAAAGCACTAACAAAAAATTATAATTTTCGTGAACCACGTTTCAAGTGTAAAATGGTGGTTCTGGGTATTAATGCTATACAGGATGCTCAACATTTGCAAATTTAATTATTTCGATTTTTTTCAAATTGAATGCCATGTATATTTTTGTATTTTTGAAAAGCCCTTTTAATGAGTTGTCTTTTGATATGTTATTTCACACCTCTAAGTTCAACTGTTTTTCCAATATGCGTGTTTGAACATAAAAACAATTTAAACCCTAAGATACTTTAGTTCAAAGGATAAAAAACAAAAGCCGTTACAATAACTATTAAAACACTTGGGTTCTCCAAACAAAAGATAGAACGAAGTTTAGAAAACAAAAATCCAGCCACTACTCAAATCTAGAAATAACAAATACGAAAAAGCAGGAGAAAAATAAATCTGAAAAGCGATTGAATTTTGGGAGAGGAAACGAAATGTCAGAAGAAAGCTGATTAAAAGTGCTTTTTAAAAATACAGGGATACACCGGATGTTCCATTTAAATAAATCAAAATAATTATATTGGCTGCTTATGAGTTCTCTGTACAGCTTTAATACTCAGAGCAGGAAAGGAGAACTATTTGAACATTTAATGTAATAAAGCTAGTTTGCGTCCGTAGCAAAGCTAGACTACACGTGCACCCTGGATAGCGCTAAAGAACTGGCAACCTCTGGGAGCCAAACTAGTAATTTTATTACTCTCCTGGCTAACAATTCAAAGCTCTCCCTAAAAACGGCACTTCTCAGCGCCAGTTGACAAAGCAGACCTGTACTGCGAATATGCCAACTACATATAGAGGGTATTAGTAGAGCGAAATGTGAAATCCTGTCGAAAATGCTCATCGAAAAGAAAATCGACATCTTAACCGTTCAAGAAACACACACAGCATCAGAAACTGAGCTTGCTAATAGAGGAAAGATCTCAGGATACCAAATCATTTGAGCCACTTATAGTGCTGTATACGGCACCGCCACCTATGTGAGCAATAAGATCCGGAAAGTAGAGCTGGATCAATGCAGTTCTAACAATGATATATTTACTGTAAAAGCTAAAGTCAGCGACTTAGTTATTGTAAATGTGTACAAACCTCCGGCAACTAAATGACCCGCAAATACCATAGAAGTTACACCACCTGGAGCCTCTACAGTATACGTTGGAGATTATAACAGTCATCATCATTTATGGGGATATGAACATAACGATGAGAACGGCGATACAATTGTAGAGTGGGCTGACACAAACAACTTGCACTTACTCTTTAATGCAAAAGACCAACATACTTTCTACTCTAGACGATGGCATAAGGGATATAACCCTGACCTTTGCTTCATATCAAGTAACTCAGAATTACAACCCCTACTAGCTACAAGGACTGTTCTCTCTGATTTCCCTCATAGCCAGCACCGTCCAGTCATAATTGAAGTAGGAATTCAATTACCACTAGTAGAATCAATTCCTGGGCCACGGTGGAACTTCTGTAAAGCAAGCTGGACAGCGTACACTGAAGAACTTGATACGTGCATACGGTTTATCGAACCAAAAGCTAAAAAGTACCACAAATTCGCTGGGTTATTAATTGCTATAGCTAAGAAGCACATCCCACGAGGGTACCGCAAAGAATACATCCCGTTCTGGACAGATAAAAGCCAACGCCTATATAAGGAATTCGAGGAATCTGGTGATCTGGAAATCGCAGACAGTTTACTAAGGTCTCTGGATGCAGCGAGAAGAGCCAAATGGAACTCCACAGTCGAAAACCTAGACTTCTGCCGATCCAGTAGAAAAGCGTGGACTTTACTGCGAAAATTAGGAGGGTGCAATCGAAACACCACTAAACAACTACCAATAAACTCGAATACGATTGCCAACCGTATAGTTAATGTCTCTCGTGCTCCCTCAGAGAAAAGGCATACAAGAGCAGTCAAAAAATCTTTACAACAGCTTAAACTTTCTACGCCAGAAACATCACAGTTCTCACAAAACTTCACACTTGAAGAACTAGAAATTGCGCTTAAAAACACGAAAACTGGAAAAGCAGCTGGTTCTGACGGTATTTATCCAGAGTTCCTGGTCAACTGTGGCGAAAAAACGCGTGAATGGCTTGTGAAATTCTTTAACAATTTATCACGAACTGGTACAATATTACCGGAACTTAAACAAACGAAAGTAATTGCAGTCTTAAAACCAAATAAAGCAAGAGAACCACCTGAAAACTACCGCCCTATAGCTTTACTTAGCTGCTGCTATAAACTTCTGGAAAGACTATTATATAACCGCATTGGCCCTACTGTAGATGCAGCAATCCCAATAGAACAAGCTGGATTTCGAAACGGACGTAGTTGCACAGACCAGGTGCTAGCGCTAGCAACAAACATAGAAGCAGGTTTCGAAAAGGGACAAAAGACGTCAGTAGCGTTTATAGACTTAATGGCAGCATACGACGCAGTGTGGGGAGAAGGACTGCTCTATAAACTATTAACAATTATACCATGCCGTCAAACATGCGCGCTCATCAACAACCTCTTAACAAATAGACTATTTACAGTAATTATAAATGACGCTAAGAGTAGCACCAGACAACTCAATAACGGACTCCCACAGGGGTCGGTACTGGCCCCTCTGCTTTTTAACATCTACACTGCCGACCTGCCAGCAACAAGATGTAAGAAGTACGTCTACGCAGATGACATAGCTATCTCCATCCAACATAAACTTAAGGAACCTACAGAAAACGCCTTAAATGAAGACCTGGATAAGCTAAATAGCTATTTAAAAAAAATGGAGGCTCTGTCCTAACACGTCTAAGACAGAAGTATGCTGTTTCCATCTATCAAATCGGCAATCAAACGTTACTCTCCAAGTAGAAATGGATGGCAGACTCCTAAATCACAACAAACACCCAAAATATTTAGGCATAACTCTTGACCGGTCACTAACATTCAAGCAACTTCTTACAAACACAGCTGGGAAACTTAAAACACGTAATAACATAATCTCCAAGCTAACTGGAACAACTTGGGGTGCCAATGCAACAACGCTCCGAACTGTAGCCCTCGCCTTGGTCTACTCAGTGGCAGAATATTGTGCTCCGGTCTGGTTGAATAGCACACACACCAAAAGGATCGATGTACAACTTAACCAAAGAATGAGACTGCTAACTGGTACAATTCGGTCAACACCAACTCGGTGGCTACCGATTCTCAGCCATATTGCACCACCTGACATCCGTCGAACCGCCGCCCTAGCAAAAGAATACAAAACAATCGTAACCAACGATTACCTACCAATCCACCAAGATCTAACAAGACTGTACAAACGCCTCAAGTCCAGACATCCCCCCATAAGATCAATGGTGGAAATACTTATGGTAAATAAAAATAAAAGTTTATGTCACAGCTTCCCTGCCATTTCTTTTACAAAAACACTAAGTCTACTACTCGATTCCTATTAAAAAGTGCCTTAAGAATGTTTTTGCAGAAACACAAAATATTGACAAATAAGCAAGTTACGGGGGTGAGTCGAAAATGCACCAAATTGAAGATCACCCTGTATCTTTTAAAGAGATCAAGATATCGATGTGCGGTTTTCTCCATTCATTTTTACACAAAAAACGAGCCCGTAACATGTGAGTTAGTTTTTTACTATCTCCTCTAGAAATGAATGTTTCCTATCAAAAGTGTCCAATTTGGGACACTCTGTAGAAAGCATAAGAAATAAAATAGCGGAAGTAGTAAATGAACTAACGAATTATAAAGTAGATGTCGCATTGCTGTTGGAAATTGTAGGAGAATATACCCATTTCTAGTCAAAAGTAGAGAAGTCACAAAGAGCTAGAGCAGGGATAGCCATTATGGTAAAAAAGGAACTAGACAAATATATCAAGGATGTATCATTTATGTCAGAAATAATAATAAGTATAACTATATCAATATATGGATACGAAATCGTTATCATAGGAACGTATGGTCCCACAGACGATGCAGACCAAGCTACCAAACAAATGTTTTACTCAAAGTTGGAAAAGCGAATACGAATGGTATAGAAAAATCAAGAAATTATAATTGCTGGAGACCTCAATGCCCGGGTATGCTCTCAAATTAATGATGAAGTAGTAGGGCGCTATGGTGAAAGAGCGGTAAATGAATCAGGTGAGAAATTAATAGAATTGTGTAAACAAAATCAGTTACGTATAACAAATACGCATTTCAACCATAAATATATTCATAGGTTCACTTGGCAACGACCGTCGTTGCACCAAAAATCAATACTGAATTACGTCCTATTTAAGCAAAAATCTCACTTTAAAATGCATTATTGCAGAGTTAGGCTTGGAGCCAACTGTCGATCTGACCACTACCTATTGATTAGTAAAATTGCATGCCCCTGCGTAAGAAAATATGAAAATCGTATAGATAAGCAAAACGAAAGAAATATTCCAGTCAGAAATGACAAAAAGTACAATTTATATCTGCTGCAAGACCATCGCATTAAAGAATTATATCAAATTAGGTTACGACAAAAACTAGAAAGAACTGAGCCCGAGAAAGATGTAGAGATGGAATATGAGATAATAAAAGCAGTAGTAAACCAAGCAGCTATGGAAGCGTTTGGTGAATGGAAAAGGAATAAACAGAGACCAACTTTATGGCTAACGGACGAAGTAAAACAATTAATTGAAGAAAAAGATAAGATGTACAAGAGATGGTTGGTGATTAGATCACCTGAAGGTAGGGAAGAATACAAAGACAAGAATAGAAAAGTACGAAGGAAAATTAAACAAGAAAAAGATCTAATGTGGGAGCATACAAATTGAAAACCAAATAGGGAGATCCAGAAGTCCCGAAGTAGGGAAATCTATTAAGACCATGAAAACTAACCTGGTAAATAGAATTACTAATAATTTCATAACAACAGATAAATGGAGAACTTATTACCAGGAACTATTAGTGGAAGACCGAACAGCGTACGTAGAAGGTACAATACCCCCAGAGACAAAAGATGATAGGCGGAGTCCCTTAACAATTAGCCAAAAATAAATAAAGGATGCCGTAAATGCAATGAAAACTAGCAGATCGCCAGGACCAGGGGGCGTCCCAATAGAACTAATAAAACATGGAGGAACAACGTTGATGGAAAGAATCAGAAGCTTAATGGAAAAATTCTGCACAACTAATAAGATACCTAAGGAGTGGAAGGTGTTACAGATAGTATCCATATTTAAGAAAGGAGATCGGAAAAATCTCCGTCACTACAGAGGTCTAAGTGTAACGAGCTCACTTAGCCGACTCTTCGAAAAGATTATGCAAAACAAGGTTAGAAGTCGGACATAAAATTGGAGAAGAACAAAGTGGCTTCACACCGGGACGATCCTGTGTAGAAAAGGCTGTAGTCTTTCCCCTTTATTATTCAATATACAGATTGTCCGGATTGTATTCGGGACATTGGAAATTAATGAGTGCGTTAGGGATAAACAGATAAAATGAGTAGGTATGACAGAGATAAAACATATCAAAATGTATCGTTATACCAATGGACACTTTCAAAACTTTTCATGGATGCTCATATTTTAAATAAATTAAACGCATCTGTCATTAGAAATTTCAAAATGCAGTACACGGTAGCAGAAAAGGTTCAAATTATTAAATGGATTTATGCTGGGAACTCAATTAATGAAACTAGAAATTTATTTATAACTGAGTTTGAAAATCGTCCCATTCCTTCACGTTCAGGCATATCCAGAATTGTTTGTAATTTTGTAACTTTTAATGACACTAATGACAGCTGAGCTTAATTTTGTATATCCATGAAAAGTTTTGAAAGTGTCCATTGGTATATTGATAAATTTGGATATGTTTCTTCTCTGTCATACCTACTCATTTTATCTGTTTCTCCCTGTTGCACTCATTAATTTCCCATGTCCCGAGTACAATCCGGACAATCTGTATACATTGCCGTGGCACTTACGAAGTGGAAGATACAGTGCGGAGCAATGGAAATCCCAATCAATGACAATCACCTATTTACGCTGAGCTTTGCCGATGATCAAGTCGTCCTAGCATAGGACTCCTTTGACTTGGAATTTATGATCAAAAGGTTGTATACTGTATACAAAGAATGGGGTCTAGAAATTAGTCTAGAGAAGACGGAATATCTGGTTGTAAATTCAGAAGTAAAGTTTGACACATGCCAAGTGCGGCAAGTAGAAAAGTTTAAATATCTGGGAGTGATGATGAATAAGGACGGCTTAGGGATGGAAGAAATGAAACATAGAATTGGGGAAAGTAGGAAGGTGCCCTAAACTCATCTTAGTGGGACCAACATATATCTAAAAAAACAAGAATATATATATATATATATATATCTATACAAGTACATATCAAATGAAAGCCCATTAAAAGGGCTTCTCAAAAATGCAAAAATGTACCTGCAGGGCATTCTATTAAAAAAAGTAAGTTTGATTCGGCAAACTTTTTTGAGACACCCTGTATAATCAAAACTATTTTAGTAATGTCAACTACCTTCGTACCTATAATTTTTAGCTACACAATATCCATGTAACTCTCATAGTTTTAGAAATATTTTCCACCCCCGCTTCGTTGCCGGACCCTGTATAACTTGATAAACTTGAGCACAGGTTGCTATGGATATGCAGAAACATCTTTTAAAACGAAATTATACAACAAAGAGCATCCACAGAAACTGCTGTTAAAATTTAGAATGTTATATTTTTAATTTTAAAAACTATTTGGCGGGCAA
Source organism: Agriotes lineatus (assembly GCA_940337035.1). Taxonomy (NCBI): domain Eukaryota; kingdom Metazoa; phylum Arthropoda; class Insecta; order Coleoptera; family Elateridae; genus Agriotes; species Agriotes lineatus. The sequence goes on from OW679203.1 coordinate 85,979,492, forward strand.
TTGACCAGCGGGCATTTAACCTCTCATGAATTTCACCTCGCGAGCATTTGACCGGCGATCAAATAACCGGCGGGCTTTTGACGGCAAGAATTTGACCGTGAACTATACTTAATGAAACAACAGTGATAAGGCACAAGGACGGTGCACCAATCAAATAACCATTTAGATAAGATATGTAGTTAGATAAATTGCCAGTACCATGAACAGTCAGTCCTTTGTGTTGACATGAATTTGAAAGTTCTCATGGGTGAGGTGGCGGCTTTAACATTTTATACTCAACGACGTGTTCTGCTTTTCTTTCTAATATGTGATCTAACTGCAGCAGTAATGCTAATGCAGCAGATGATATAAATAGAATTGTCATATTGCGTTTTTCAGTACCAGCAACATGATTACAACTTGATAAGCGAAAGATGGGAGATTTTGCAAACCGACACAGACTTTATCAATGCGAAAGCCGTGAACTTCAAGTACAATCGTACGATGGCAGCAGTCAATTTCACTATAGACCTTCTCTTTGACATGAAGCACGACGACAAGGTTAGAATTTTTTCATAGCTTGCAAGCCTTGAAAATATGTTATTTCAGATGGTGTTGGAAAGCTACAAGTTTGCCAGCAACGAGTACAGAGGGTTTCCTATGGACTTCTCAGGACACCCTTGTGATGTCCTGGAAAAAAACCTGTTCGGGCTGCGCAATACATTCGCTTGTGGAAACTTGACTAAATGCGTCGTACCAAAGGTAAGAGGTGGCTTTCAACTTGGAAAGGATAACAATAAATCTTTGAAGGGCCGCTACATCATCTGCAATTGGATTCCTGATGGTGCGCAGTTTCCACCATACATTCCTCAAGGAAGATACATGGCGGAAGTGAAGTTATTGCACAAATCGAGGGAAATTGCCACTTGGCGGTGGTATTTCATGGTCGAGAAGCGGTTTTGGATATGAACGATTAAATTCGATGTCAATCAGTTGAAAAAGCTGTTTGTGCTTAAATAGAATTTGGTGCGTTGTACGTTTTGGAAATAAATTTTTTCTTGGGAAAAGTTCTAAATTTCTTAGTCAATTGCTTGCTAGTAGTAGTGATAAATCGTTTTTTTTTTTGCTGAGTTGCAATGTTGAGTTCAGTCTGTGGCAACGGCACGCGCCCACACTCTAAACAATTCGCAAAATCAGTATCCTGAATGGAAGTGCCCATTTTCTCTCACACGACAACGATCGAATGCTCTATCAGAGGATTATGCAAACAACACTGCGTACAAAGGTTTGCTTGGGCTGTTAAATCTATTTTAAAATTACCGCGGCTATTTCATTGGTGTGCACAAAGGGAAGCATCTCGTTGTTAGCGAGAGGGCCCATCGAAAGTTCGGCAATTGACTACAGGTAGAGAGGTTGTGCGTCGGTAACCACTATTGTTGCGTGACTATAACTGTTTGGGAAAGTCTTAGCGTAAACAAAAATTTAGGCAAATTATGACGATACTCGAATACGTTCAGCTTCTGCAGATTATGCATCTAAAGTTCATAATTCCATCTCGTTTTTGAGTATTTAACCTTCGGGTAGTCGCGGGTACTGGCGCAACAAAAATGGTCGTGGATGTATCCGACAGATATGTAACTTTAATTATTGAAATACCATTCCAATTTTCAAAACGGCAAATTTTGTGGGCTAGTGGATGATAGAGGGCAATGATTAAATACATTAATATATTTATTTTGCGTAAAAAAGATTACATAAACCAATAATTCTTAAAATATTTAAAAAATGAAATAATTTGCTCATATTTGCGAATGTTACGAATTGTGAGCCAGTGATCCACATATCCTTAATCTGCTAGTCTACTTTTCTTGGTAGGCACTCCACAATCGTCTAGACAAACCACACGAGAGTGTTCGAGACAGAGATGTCTTCGACAGGAGGAGCATTGGAATTTTGTTAACCTGGTGCGTTTTTCTCGTTGGCATGGCACACAACGTTTACGTTTTTGCTCATTGTTTTGGTCATTTGGTTGCTGCACTTCTTCTCCTTCTTGTCCGACTACTTCTTTGAGTCTGGTAGATAGCTCACGAGGTAGACCAGTGTTGGAGGTACTACGTCTTTCAAGGTGTGGTTTGATCATTTCGTTACCGAGAATTCGCAGAAAATGCCGCCGACTTTTTGTTTCATTTCCGTTCGCCATATGAATAACTTGAGAGTTTATTCCTCCTACATTGAGCATAGAAAAAAACACAACCATTGGCCAACGTCTTGTGTTCCGGGCAACATTGTAGGAGGAACATAATTTATCTACAACGTCGACGCCTCCTTTAGTTTCGTCTAGAAGGTAATTATCTCGGGTTTCATATGATCTCCAGTAGTATCGTCAATTTTATCCTCGAAGTGTAAACTAGAAATTAGAACAACATGTTTGTTTTTCTTGGGAACGTAGGATACTATTGTCCCCTCTTTTCTGAAACCAAAGATACTTGATTTTACAGGACGTTCTTTCAGAACTTTCAACGGTGTTGGAATTTGCCACTTGTTTCTTTTTAATGTTCCTACCATGGACAACTTATGGTTTGTAGCTAAATCTTGCAGTAATGAAACATCGCTGAACCAATTGTCCATGGTGACGTTACGTCCAGTGTTGTGTATGGGTGAAATCATTCTTTTTAGAACATCAACGCTTTTGTTGCTGATAGAATATGGGCCATCTGGTTGTGGTCCAGCATAAATTTCCATATTACTGGTGTAATATGTTTTAGCATCAACCAGCGCAAAAATATTAATACCATACTTGGCCGGTTTTGATGGTATATATTGGATAAAGTTACACCTGCCTCGAAACGCTTCCAGCTTTTCATCGATTGTCACATTGGCTCCTAGTGAATAACACGTTTTACTGTTTTTAACGAACATCTCAAATATTTCCCGCACGGCAGCTAACCGATCAATTTTTTTTCTCGCATCTCTGGACTCTCGGTTATCGAACCTGAAGCAGCGAAACAGGAATCTAAAGCGCATTAAGCTCATCGTCAATCTGAATATTTCAACACCGTTTCCTGTTGTGTCCCACAGCTCCTATAAATTCAATCGGCCGCCTTTATAAAGTCCAGCCAAGTAAAGTAGGCCTATAAATGCATGGATTTCGATCACATCAGTAATACGTGCGTCTCTTTCTCTGCTGAAGTTGGGTTGTACACTTATTATATGCTGATTTGTGTAGGTGACTATCAGGTTTAGAATGCGGTCATCGAAAAGACACTTCCACGCTTCAAAACATCCCGTAACTTGGCGAGCGTTGCCAATAACTCCTGGAAGGCGCACGAGTATATTTTGCTTCTCCAATCTCCTTTTTCTGTTATAGGGTGTTTTTTTCCATGAATAATTGTCAACGATTTTTCCATTCTTCTATCTGACAGCAACATAACAATTTTCATCTTCATCATCGGATGATATACTTGCATCCGTATCGTCTTGTTCACTATCTGAATTCTCTTTTCTTTCTTCTATGGCTTCGGAACAGTCTGTATCATAATCTTCTTCTAAGACCTCTTCAACTGCTTCATCATCGTCGTCTTCAAGAAGGAGTCTTTGAAGCTCTAATACGTCTGCTTCATTATTGAAGCTATACACTCTTTTGGATGCCATAATTCACTGCAAGAACAACAAAAATCCTAAATAGTTACGACAATAATTTAGAACAGGCACGCATGCTCGCGAGTATCTCACAGATACAAGTTATTTTTTTTTCATATTTTTTAGTAGCTAAGTATAAAATATTAACAGATGGTCTACTTGAAACAAAAAGAATTGCGTTTACATAAATTAATTAAATATACAAGCAGATCAATGAAACTTACATGAGTGATCGCGGCGTATCTCTCAGATACAAATGGCACTTTTTTTACTAACTGTTCACTTTCGAAAGTTCGCACAAGTACTAACCTTGAAGATTCCCTCGAGCAGGTAGGTAGACGGGAGCACATCCCCGCCGCTAAGTTGGTTTCCAAGCTATATGAGAAAAAGGTAACGGTATGTATCTCTCAGATACGCGCGACTACTCGAAGGTTAAGAAGTTCATATTGACCTACGGTCGGATATAATAAAGTGCCCTGCTATGTCCTGTATGTAAGTTGTATCATCGACGCTTTGTACATCAATTTTCCGCTTCGCAACTATCCTGTATTCCGATGAAGGTGTGGAGAAGCTTTTCTTACATAGCGTGTAGAACTATCAAAATTTCGCCCTTCGATATCTTTGGAGCTCTTGATATTTGTTCGGCTTTTCCAGCTACCAGTTTTATTTGCAGGCCCGCTAGCATCGCTTAACTTTTGGTAGTAACCGAATCATCGCTTGGCCAATATTTGGCGCAACATTTAGGATCTGTGACTTTCCTTGATTTTCACGTCTTATAGTTGATTGTACTGTATTTTAGCTAAGTTTAAGATACAATGTTTATTATCTAATATTGCATGTGTGATTAACTGCAAATTTAAAGTATGCTCTGTACGTAAGCAAAGTTTCCATATGTAAGTTATTATCAAATTTGCATGTGTTTATCAGCAAGTCAGAATGCCGTCGCAAAACAAGTTTTCGACATATCCCCGTTAGTAACTATATTCCCCGGTGGAAATTTTTCTCAGGCGAATAAGGTAAGTAGCTACAATTCTCAAGAGTTGTTTTAGCTATCCTTTACTGTTGCGATCACAACTACGAGAACGACCAGTTTAAATATAATGTTATGAATACTATCTGCATAGAGTTTTAAAATTTACTGTATGATTTCATTTCGGAAAGCGCATTGAAGTTTAATGTATTGTTAATATAAACAACCTATTTCAGAGTTTACGAAACAGGGTCTATTCCAAGTCTCACGGTTAAGCACCGTGCACCTTTCCCACCACGAAGAAGGTGGAACGACCACTCCAAGGCTGGCATCCTAAAGTCTACTGCCCACTTCTGTGCCGCTGAACTACTGAACCACCTTTCTGCTTGTTATATGTAAATGGAGATTTTCCGCTAACATGGCATATGCTAAGGATGTACGAAAAGTGGACTGGATTATTGAAAAGAAATACGTCATTATTTATTGTAGCAATCATCTCGCTGTAGGGAAACAGGTCACAGAGTTTGCAATGTAACTTGTGGTCGAAATATTAGATATCTATGATAATGTTGCTAAAAATAAATGGAAGGGAAAAACAATAAAACAGAAACATAGAAATGAACAACAGTGAATTAAAATGTAAAGGAAACGCAACCTCCAAAACAACAAATGAAAGAACTCACCCTTAATAGATTGAATGGGACAACAGAAAAAAAGAGGAAAACAATAAGCCTCTATTTAACTCCCCATATTAGATGTAAAAGCTCCAACCGTTTCTTGAAATTGACTACACTTACTCACAATATATCTCAGAGACTAGTACACATATGTGACCATCACATACCGAAATTCTGTTAGGATTATTTGCTCTGCGATTACATATAATTTCTCTTGTCCGATTCAGGAAATGTGCTGTACATATTTTCATTTGACGACCCCGGCAGTACTTCAATGATCTAAGACAAACAATTGCTTTTAAAAGGAATTTCGATGTCTTTCTCTTATTACAGCTGGGTTGGTTATGCATTCAGGGCTGTATATAAAGTTATTGACGCAAAATAGTCGCTCAACTGCAGTAACTAGTATTAGCGGATGAGAGCATCATTTGCTTTATTAAAACTCCATCGGTTAGTAATAGATGTGAGGGACTTGATTCTTTGGATATTGGAATATGGAATTGCTATTTTATACGTTATATCCAACACGCAATATTACAATAAAATTCTTAAAAGGAAGCCAAACCTGGCCCGTCACCGTTGTACATCTTGGGAGAAACTAATAAAACACATGTTGAAACGCCGTTCAGCCATTTCAAAAGGGGTAAACTCTAAAGGCAAAGCTGATTTCCAGCTCGAAACGGCGACCTCAGAGGCTTCGTGAATTCGTGTCCACAGTGAAGTTTTGGACTTACACGGGGACCGCTAAGAAGTCGGATAATTCATGTAGTGTTCAACGCCCAGACTTAAACCTTTCTTTGAGCGTTTTAAGTTATAATACACAGAGTAATCGAAATATGATACCGTAAAGATGGACACGTTACTTCAACTAGCGCCGGTATTGAAATCGGTAAATTAGGTGAAAACTTGTCACTTTATCCGGCGCTAAGCGTTCACCAGGTCAAGAAACGACGCTTTGAGAGCGGAAACCGAAGTCGTCACAGACAAGCGCCAAGTTCGGTTGCGGTTTCAGGAAAGGGTGTTTGTGCACGTCACCTGAACCAGCGCCTTGTGCATAATCCAGATAGGTTATTGATTAGGGTAGCCGGACTCGAATAGTTGTTGATTTTGACCAGAGCGTGTGTTTTTATACGCTTTTGGGGCCAGTGTTATCTCGAATTCAGATTGGAAATTCAAATACTTGGAAAAACGGATGCGTTGAAGACGCTCGCCGCAGAGCCGCACACTGCATGACTTCCACCCAAAACGTGCAATAAAATAGGGAGGTAATTTGTGGCATGATGGCGCCTTGCAAAATTTGCAAATTTGAAATAATTAAAGTTGTTTGTATACCAAAAATTTGCCTTGGAGCTGTCGTTACAACCCCCATCAGCAAATATAAAAATCACACCCGATGCACAATGGTGCGTATGGCCACATACGATGGCCGTTTACTAATTATTATCTCTAGCAATAAATAACTGGCAAGTTTGAAACAATTTTATTTTTCAACGTAGCCCACTAAAAGGCTAATACATTTTGTGAATCTATATTGAAGTGATTCGACTCCTTTTCTAAACAATTAGCTTTCTGTTCCGTCATGCACTTATTTCCTGCCGTCATCACCTCTTCGTAATTAAAAATAAATAGGTTTATAGTAGATATTTTTTTTTGGGAACATCCTACTGTCAGAAATTTTTAGAAAAAAGAATCTGGATTTCTGTTAATTATCGCCAAATTAGTGTTAGAGGTAACTTGGTTGACGAGCTGCTGATTAGGCGACAAAATTGTTGGTACTCAACGTGCAGATACTTTTTTGAGACTCCATTCCACGTGCATAATTTTTTGGTGCCACCCTGAGAAAAACACAATGTCTTCTCTATAAATTTCATAGTAATTCTTCAACTATTGAGTAACATATGAATCAAATCAATATTTTCTTAACATCTGTTCTCGGTGGTCGACACCTGGTATATGTTTGCAGGCCTCATTCTTAATGTAACCTAATCTGAGGGTGTCAAGCCCTTTTTACAGAAGTACTTTTTCACAGCCCTTGTTTCAGTTTTGTCCATTACAAAAATCTCAAACATCACAAGGAAAATAAATTAATAACTTTAAATATTAAAACCAGACAAACACAACTTCACATGTATTAACGTCAATAAATGATGACTGTTCTCTAAATGGAGCATTTTATTGGTCACCAACACTTTCTATAGTGAGGACAATAAACGATGAATCGCTCTCGTTCTTAGCGCTACTTAATTTCGTCTTACACGAAAGTACATTGTACTGGCCATAAGGTGATATTGACACTTTTCTTTGAAAAAATTAAGCTTTAGCTTTTCTAAATGTTACCTATGTGACACTACGTAGCTTCATATATTAAGTTATTTGACTGATATGTTTCACTAAATTAATGTACTCAATTTGACTATAGGGAGGTTTTGCAAAAGACCACGTTAAAAGAACGTTACGATAACTTTAGGTTGAAATTAGAAAAATGATTTGGATTGGCTGTATCATTGACGTCGCTAGGTAACATTACCTATAGCGGACCGCTATTTTAACGGAACGTTTTACAATGGAACGGGAAAGCGTTGGTTATCCGTATAGCGAAAGTCGTGAATTCCATGCATAAACTAAACACCTGGATTACATTAAAAATAATAGAAGAATGCATTGGGAACCTTACATGATTTCTCGTATGAAAACGACATGCAATTATACGCCAAAGTTAAATCTGGCATTACCTGACACTTGTAGTCGCCGATATTTCTCAGAATAGAAACACAGTATATATATTTGTAAACAATTACGCACGACTAATCGATGCAGGCGAAATTTGTGAAACTACCTTGTCGCTGTCGTCGAGTTCTGTGAATAGTGGTTAATGGTGAACGTTTCGCCAAGTTTTTCCCGAATCGAAAAGCTAAGCATCTTATATCACGCTGTGCCAGCAGATCCTATTTGCAATTCTGAACTGTATGCTAAACCTGCCAGTGGAACGGAGTTCCGATACCGTACCGTAATCTGCTTGTTTTACCGGGTTTCGTTCAAGTTTCCCTCGTCTTGGGGATACAATGCGGCCAGCTCCAGTACAGCTCCTTTCATGTGGTTTTCCAGTAGTTCCTCTCGCATTTCGTAGCAATGGCTTGGGATGCGACCTGTAGCTTGATGAGAACAACATAACCAGAACTTCTGACTTTCTATCAGGTATTTGTTAGTTTATATCACGTATAACGCTGATAGTTCTACAGTGAAGCGATTTTAAAGTGTTGCCATTGCAAATTATGCCATTGGTTGATTTAAACCGAGATATGTTGAACAATACCGTCAAGTTTTATTGTCTACATGTTGGTTTGTGTTTCAATAAGTCAAGTGAACGTTGCTGTGGCACTATTTATGTAATTGCTGCTAGATTTGTTAATGTATCGTAGCCCCTTTTCGCCAAATTTAAAGTTATTACTGTTTTTCATGTAGGTATATTAATTGTTGTCCTATTAGTTACCTGTGTTTAGTTTAAACATTGCGTCTTTAACGTGACTAACCTTTTCAACCTTTCAAATTCCACCTCACCCAGTC
>OW679203.1:85988343-86127306 GCA_940337035.1 Agriotes lineatus
TGAGGTTAGCCTAAGTACCACCGTCTAGAGTAATCGTCTGTAACTTAGCCGAAGCACGCCGTAATAACCAGAAAACATACACAACGTAAGTACATACACAATTTAAAGCCAAACGGTGTGCACCGTTGCACTATGTCTTTTACTCTTTTTAGTGCTAATAGTAAACCTACCCCGTTGCTTGCTCTTTATTCTTCTTCTACTCAAGTCCAGAATAACCAGTATCCTATATATATATTCTTTGTATACTGTTCCTTTTCTTTTTGTTTCTGTTACTCCTAGTATTTCAATTTGTTCGTTAATCATCTCTCCTACTATTTCCTCCTCATTACTGTTTATGCTTCGTGTATTCAATGTGCCGATTTTTGTATTTTTTTTGTTCTTTTTTTCTGTAGTTTTCTTAATTTTTTTTTTGAGTTTTCAACAGATCTTCACGTCCCCTGAACCCAAAAAACATATTTTTTCCATTGGTCTGTGTGTGTGTCTGTCTGTCTGGCTGTGTGCTGTCTGTTTGTCTGTGAACAGAATATCTCAAAAACAAACAAAAGTGTGGCGTTGAAACTTCATATATAAGTTTTGTGTACTATGTAGATGCGACAGCAAGCTTTTGAAGAAAATCGCAAAACCGAAAGTAGGTGTTTACTCTTGTGATTTTTCAGTTTTTTTTCGATTTTTTCAAAAACGGCACCAACGATTTTTTCAAACTTCTCATTTTTATTAAATTTTTAATGTGTATTGATGTGAGATAGGTGATTTATTAGTTGAATACTTCTAAAATGGGTTTCTTTTGTATTTTTTCCTATTTTTTTTTTATTAACACCTATTTTAAATGGAACACCGGGTATATTATTACATTTTTGAATTTAGCTGAAAATCGCTATTTAAAATAAAATTTTTGGCTAATTATAAGATCACTGTAAAAGAAAGTTGTGTGCGTGTATCACACCAGATTTTTGTTTCTTCCCTCCCTTCTTGTTTCTTGTTGTCATTTTAATTGCCTTATCTTGTTCTCTTTTATCTATACCTCTTACGTTTTGCTTGTTTCCTTTTACTATATCCTTTCCGTTATCGCTACTCATTTCCTTTGCTATGTTCGTCTTCGTTTTCCCTCTTCCACGACTGTTTTAGTTTTTTGCATGTTTTACCACTCCTTCCTTCTTACCATGAGAGTATTGCTCTCCCTCAATAGTTATCTTTTGTAGCCTTTTTGTACCTTAGGTGAATTTCCTTTGATTTTCTCTTCTCTTACAATTTTTCTTATTACGGCTAGGATTAATCTTTCTTTTTGGGTCATATCGTTTTCGATGTAGATTTTGGTGCCTTTTAATTTATTTTTATGTCATACTGTTTCTTGGTTTTTGTCCCAGCTTTTCAATTCTATAATTTTTTTGTTAGCCCATTATTATTACTGAGGGTAATCACCTTCTTTGTTTGTGCGGTCACTTCTTATTTTTCATTTAAGAACTATTTTACTACCTCCTTCTTTAAACTGTTCTTCAAAATTTCATACCTTTAATTATAATGTTTTAGTTTCTTTGCTCTTTTTCCATAATATCCACTTTGTTTTCCAAGTTTATTATTTTTACGACTAGTTAGATTTTCTCTAATTCCCACTTTTTCTCTCTCCTCTCCATCTTCTCTCTTACTTTTTTGTTTTCATACGTGCTCTGCTTTACTTATGTAAGCATCTGTTCTGTCACTTCTTTAATTTCCATCTCTTGGCGGGTTTTGCCTTTTAATCTTTCCTTCGCTGGCGGAGACCTAAGTATGACTGTGATTTTCCTAAAAGCTTCCAGTTCACTTTCTCCGCTACTATTTAATTCTCTATCTCTTCTGCTTTCTGAATACATTTGATAATAGCCAAGAACATTTGTTAAATTTTTTGTAAAATTTGTTCCTGCTTTGCTATGCTCAGCCACCTGTCGATAAGCGGTATCAATATCCCAACCGGTCAGCGTTCTGCGGCTCAAGCTTTGCTATCTCGGTCGGCCTTACTGCGCTCGTTGCTATTTCACGTCAACCCTAATTATATTAACTTTTAATCCCTTTTAGGAACCACTTTGCTTTATACTAATAGAATATTTCCCACTATTGCCACTCCGATTTACCACATCACTTTGATTTACGCGAAAATGTGTGTAATGAACATCGTAAAATGAGTAATTTATTGCGACCGCTTGTTTTCGTGTCTCACATCTCGCCTCGATCAACTTACTATTGCTGCTAAATGAATACGTTCGTGAAATAGTTGGTACGCAGAATTCCAATTGAGTTCCATTTAAATGCGTACAGATTTAGTATTTGCTCGTGGGTTAATGCATGCTAAGGTCAATTCGTTTTGGACTTTTGCTGGGAATATATTTCTGTTTATTTGTGGGTGAAGAAATTGGCTTTCTTATTGCAAGTACTAGTTTTAATCTAATTTCAGCACAATTTATAGGTTAACTGCCGGGTTTTAGTGTATAATGGCTCTTTGTAGCCATGATTTAAGAGTAAAGTAAGAGTTTTATTGCTGATTGAAATAGCTGGCAATAAAGAGGGCAAATACATTATGAAAATATAGAGACGTGCGAGGCATCTCATCACAGTTTGCCACCCAGTCAAAGAGGCTACAAAAACGTCTCGTTGGAATAGTCAATGTATGGGAAATGATAAAGCAGAACAAATTTAAAGAAGTTTTTCGAGACAAAGAGTATCAATACCGTACAGCAAGTAACATATTTTCTTAGTGTCTATCCTAATTCCACCTTCCAAATTGTCAGTAATGAGCCTTATTAGACGTTCTGAGTATGTGCTATACAGCAAGGGGGACAACGCACAACCATGTCTAAGCCCTTTACTAATTTTTCAAGAATTTGACATAACATTTTGAATCTTAATTACCTCAGTACTATCTTAGTATTGTCGAAGAATGAGCGGCGCAAAATTCATTACGCCCATCTTTCACAGCATTCTTCAGAGTTTCGATGTTGTCGAACGTCTTCCTGTAGTCCACGGTGTTCTCGAGCTTTTTCGATGATGATGCGGATTTTCAAGATTTGGTCTCCAATGAAATGCGATAGTATTGAGCGGTTAATATGTAACATGGTCTTACTAGGATTAGAAATTCATACTGTAAGACGGTAGTCGTCTTAGTTCTTTATACTTATTTTTAAAGGGGAATTACAAGTGAATTTTTCCAATCTTCAGACGTTAGCTAGTCCTCCAAATAGTATGTCAAAGATGATGAAGCAGAGCATGATATTCTTCATCCTAGAATTTTAATACTTCAACCATTCCGGTATCCAACCCTACAGACTTATTACGTAGATTACGTACTGCCTTAACTACCTTGCTTAATACCATTTAATATGTGGTTCATTATCGTATAGCTAGAAATTTGAAGATCACACTTTAAGAGTTAAATTACTAATTAAAACAAAAATTTTACAAATAATAGTACAATTCTATGCGGGTTAAATACTAGAGCAGCTAACAATATAAGCAATAGAAAGATACTGGGCACGTCAAAACCATATGTGTAACCTTGAAAAACGTATGGTGAAAAAAGAAATAGTTAGTTATGGAGCACTAAGTATCAGCGCAGCGTTAACAACAAGTACGAACAAAAGAATCAATGTAAACCAAAGAAAAGAAAGCTCTCGCTTGCTTTTCAAAACCCTGTGATTAATAATATTTAAGCACTATACGCGTATTAGCCTTTAGTTCTTGTAGGCGTAATGGTACATTTTATGTACTATTTTGTTAAATAATAGTGAAAGAACCTATGCCTAGTGTTTACTTTTCATTTAGTCTGCTCTCCGTACTGTGCTAGCTTTTGCTCAGCTATTTTTTAAACTGGAGAGACCGCGTCAATTTCGTTTTTTGAAGCACATGATCATTGCTCTACCGGTTTTCTAATAATTTTAATATTACTTATTGCTGTTTTGTTTCTGAACCACGACAATAAAACAATAAGGTAGTGGAAGAAGCTTTATCATGACATTGCATAAGATTTACAAGATTGTTATTGCAAATCTTGTAGAGAACCTATGCAGTGGAGCAAATGTCAAAACGAATTCTCTCAATTAACTATTGGTAGAATGCTCAACAAGGGATAGCCACAATATGGAACACAGTAAAAAATAACAAGATCAATCCAACTACCAGGGTGACTAAATAACCAAACCATAAAGCCAATCAGCAAATACAATCATTGTTATTAAGTAACATACTCTTGTATACCTCGATAAACATAAAGAGGAGTTTTACTAACAATGGAACAAGAATCATTACTATGATTTTGTTGGAATAATTTAAAGTTTTAGCGCCTTCCTCAAAATTCAGGTTATTTATGGAATAACTAGCTACATTCTGCTTCTTTCATCTCTATTATGCGCAAGCGGTACTTAGTTGTTTTTGTTTGGCCCATAAACAATAGAGGTCGTTCAATGTAACATTTTGTGATTTTTCGGCGGGCTTTCAGCGATAATTTTCAACTGGTCTAGTAGCCTACGTGCTGTTTGGAGTGTCGCTTCTTGCGAATGAGTGTAGAGTACGTGTGTAGAAAAGAGATAGCGAGCGACGCTGAGAATCCGGTAGTTACGGCGTTTTTGAAATTAGCCTTCTTCAAATGTAGTTGACGAGAGCATCTGCAGAAAAATTAAGTATTGAGTTTCGAGCCTCCCGACATTGAGTGTTCATGGCTTTCGTAGCCTTTAGGCAGTTTCTGCTGTTGATTGTCGCCTTCCCGTCGCAACGGGGTGTTAAGTCATTTGAGGGCGCTAAGTTCTGATCGCGGTCGAGAGTTCATATCAGGGAACTTAATCTCCAAGTCGCTTTAGCGGATTTAATAAACGGACTTCTAGTGTTCCAGCAGTGGGGAAGTGCGGTTGGCGAAAAGTACGATTTTTATTTTACCTTCTGGGGATTCAGTAGCGTTACCCTTGGCAACGGAGTTCTTGGTCGATGAAGTCTTCTCTACCGCATCCAATAAACATTTCGGCAGCAGTTGGGTATACACCAGCCCCTACAGGTTACAGTTAGTTGCCAAATCGTTGTTACAGAACATCGTAACGTAGTTGGGGCAAACTATCCTTGCATTTTTCGCGATTTGTCGTTTTATAGCAATCACAGCTAGATGGTTTTATGTCGTACTTAGAAATTTCTGTTTTAACTAAATTTCATGTTCTAATTTAAATTTTGCTTGTAACAATTTAAGATAGCAAGCAGTAGTTGAATAGTTAGGTTATTAATGTTATTTAATGAAACTGTCTTATGCCTGTTGGAAATCGATAAATGTCTGATGAAGGTTTTTTTTCCTTTCTGCAATCTCTTCCATTATATTTTTAAGAGTAAACAGGCGTCAATATATGATCGTCTTGCTTTCAACCCGTTTTGCCCCTCTGGCTCTTTAAATTGTTTATCAATTTTTGTTTTATCTTTCTTTCTTAGAGACGTGCATTGAAGAGATGACGCTAACGAAGCTATAACTTCTGCGGTCTTTTCAAGTCAGGTCAGATTAGCATTTGCCATTTGTTTGGTGGATGGCTTTCTTGTACGTATTTATTAAATATGCTGGCTAACACTCCCATCAGCACGTCAAGGGTCGCTGTTGTATTACCTTTTCATGGTTTTTTCCAGTTTAATGTTTTGCTTTCCTGATTTCTTTTTGTGTTTCTTTTTCAGTACTAATTTGCGTCGTATCGGTCTGCTTTTCTCTTAACCATTTCCGTCATATCTCCTCCTTCGTTTCTGCAAAGATTTACTAGTTGTTACATCACAAATGAGAAGAATTTGTATTTACTTTTCTTCCATAATACTTCCGTAGTTGCCTCATGGTTGTAAGTTTCTATGGATTCAATCAATAGGTGAAGCACCTTGGAATGCGGCAAGTTTATCTAGTAGTCAGATTTTGGTACAGGAATCTAGCAGTAATCAATAATACCTTCCAGGTTTGTATTTGTTACATTGAACTTCCTTTTATTTCTCTTTAATAACATTTTATAAGAAAAACATATTTTTACCTGATGGAGTGGTCTAAGTCACAGTATGGGCTTCGCACAACTCTAAAATCCATGACTTTGAGCAATATTTTGTTTTTTAATTAGTATGTAGTCAATTGTTGATCTCAGTGTGCTGTCTTCATGTATATCTGCATATCTCTTTGCATTTCAACCATCCGTTTCTTGCTGACACATCTATATTGTTATCTCGTCGTTGTTTTTAAAAGCGTTTTTTCATAATTTATTCTTTACTTTGCTAACTTTCTACAGAATAGTTCTCTTTTAGCCAATGTGGCATCGTCATTTGGTGCATATACTGCAACTAATACGCTAATTTTGTTTTTTATTTCTGTCCTTAATTTGATAATTTACACGAAGAAAAATAGTATCAATGTAGCCTATATACAAATAGTTGTAGAGTAGCAAAAGTAGAAAAATAACCTTTTCCAGAATTTCAGGTAACCAAAGATCTAAATGGCGTTAATAACAGGCTAGTAAAGGCTCGTTTGTTATTAAGCGAGAGCAATAGCACTTGGTAAATCATTCTATAAAGTTACGTAGTGGCCATTACCCAGCAAGGCCCCTGTACTATGACCACAAGGCAAAATTTGATGTTGTTTAGGACCAGCAGCAATTGAACATGGTTCGAATGCTAGGAGGATACATCGACCAGCAAAGGCAGCAAATGTATGGGAAGGCGTCCAAGAGGCCACGAAGACGAAGTCAAAACACACGTGGACCCACGAGAAGTAAGATTGTATTACCGAATCACGGCAGGTAAACTAATTCTGTCGTGGAAATAATTTTACTATACGTCGCCTTTGAATCAAATACACATAATAGTCAGAGCAAAGACATTTCAGACTAAAATTTCGACAAAGCATAGCATAGCACAGCCTCTTAAGTTTCCAAAACTCGTGAAGCGATTAAATTAACGAGTAATGACAGGCGGGGACATTTAAGCTCATGCAATACGTAATTAACGGTCGAAACGAAAATCACTGCGCAGTACATTCGAAAAATACCTGAAATGTAACAGTGTATTTGCAACAGATACTCGTAACTGACATTTTTCTTTAGTTAAGCTCTTCATCTAAACCAATTTGCAGTATCTTTATTCATATACGATCACAAATTATGTTGTGCTAGATTTTGAACACCTGTTACTTGAACGACAGTTGTCGTTTATGACACATTAAAATTAATCAACGAATCTACTAGATCTCAAATGCATCTAGTATATGTTAATAATTAAGAGATCTTGAATTGTTTGAAATACACTTAATTGTAAGTAGCTGTTAAATAGATTTCAAGCTTAAATCAGAATTTTGCAAGAACAATAAGGTGACAACAACAGCGAGCAAACTAACTTCTCAGACACAAATCGACTGCCGGATATTAAGCAATAGTCTTCCAAAGGAAATAGGCTGCAGAGCGAAACCGAAAATTCTAGACAAAGCCACTTTATTTACGGCTCCCAGTAACGACCTCGTCCCGAAGCTTCCGTTTCCTCCGAAGGCGCAACGAGCAAAGTTTGATTAGGACTTTTATAACAAACGATAAACTTCGGCGGCGAATTTCGAAAAAAGTCGTTAGCCTTCGGTTAGCCGTGAATATAGGCTGCGATCCTTGGAAAAATGGGGATGGCATTAGCCTAATTTGCAGGCGTCCCGGAGCGGATTATTTACGAGACGCTGGCGCCAAAAACTAAGAAAGAGCAAAAAACTTGGCATCGTCTCGCTCGGAAAAGTTCCGCGACGAAGTCGCCCCAACTTCTTAATTTGTTTTCGAGCTCTGCCAATGCATAAATGGACGTCACTATACATAAATAACTTTTCAAGACGTTAGCGGCGTTTTATTTGAGCTGGAAACTTTTGTAAGTAACATAAAAGTCAGGACAAAGTCGTTACAAACTACCTTGGTGGGAAGAAAATAAATTTAGCAGTGAATGGCACGGCAATTTAATTGTCTTTATTTGCTATGATAATTACTATGTTCGAACTTTTGTTATGTTTACCAAAAACAGTACAAAAAAACAATTTATTTTCCAAGACATTAACTATGTTATATTCTAAATTTACGATTCAGGAAACATGAGTTTGCTCAAGACTCAAGATTTTTACATCAAGCTTTTGCTAATGATACTAGGCTAACTTCCATTACATTAAAATCTAACTGTATTAAAGTGTTTGGAGAAACAAAAATCGTTTAAAAATACATAACTACAATGAAAATAGTAAATATGTAACCCTGACAGCAATTTTTAGAACAATTTTGGTATGACAACGATATCAGTAATAGTTTATTTCTTTAGATGGATCAAAATCTTTATTAGATCGGTTTGAAAATTGACACTGCGTTCTATGCACGAGAAAGAAGGAAGGCGGTAATTCGTCTCATTGAACTTTTTACTCCAAGATTTCAGACGAAAGCCGATCATCGACCAAAGTTATTATGTGAGCGTTATCGCTCCGTAAATGTAGCTTTTTGGGAAAACCTTACTATATACCCAGCTCAGCCTGCTCTTCTGAGATTCTGATCCCATTTCGTTTGAATGCCGAAGAGCTTTACATAGATCTCCGCTCGGATATATTGAGAGTAACTGAAAATTGTATTTCCGGATGAAATTCCTTATAGCAAGACGTAACGTTACATGCAAATAGAATTCTTACAGATTGTTGGTTACCACTGTTTATTGCGGTCTTGGCCTTTTGCTTAAGTTTATTTCAATCAATGCAGTCGTAAAAGGGTTCTTAGGTTTACTGTACGATTTTAATTTCTGCAGTTCCACCTGTTCTTGCAGTACTACAAGCTCCCATCGCATCGTAGAGAAAGCATTGAAACTACTTGAACTTTTTCCTTGCATAACCGGCAATAGACACCAAGTGGCACATATGAAAATAACACGAATGTCTATCCGTATCTCTGCAGGTAAAATCTTCATGATTATCGCAATCTCATTTTTACTCTATTCTAAGGCGGAGCTATGCAATGCCCTTAATCTCGTTACTTATCGTTTTGGGGAATATAAAAGTGTGTGATACAAGTGTATGGGAAGATGCAAAAACTGTTGACACCCCAAATAGGGTACTACCTAAGGAAGGAAGAAATGAGTCGAATGGGTATAATTTAAAGTTAAATGAAAGAACGAGAATGATGGGTAGCAGTTTCGATTGAAGAAGGTATGAGGGAATTGAAATGCTGTTAAATATCTCTTTCTTATTTTATAATCAATATAAGTGCCGTAAAAAAAGAAAAACAGATACTTTTCAGTTGATTGTTTTGTCATCAGTAGGGCCTAAGATGTAACTTCACTATATACAATAAAAGCAAAATGTCTATACTTTATCGCATTGTTTGTCTTAATAGAAGGATTTTGATAAGAAGATGACAATTTAGAGAAACATACTACGAAAAGCTTCAGAAATGGAAATGTTGAAAATCTTATCAAAATAGAGGATAAAAGTACAGGGATAAGCATAATTTCATCTGAAGCAGCCGAAGAAGAACACAGTTGGACAAAATTTATGTTGAAAGTGAGAATAGACGGTGAAATAAGCTATTGTACTGAACCAGCACAGGCAAGCATTTTAAAGCAGCGTATTACACAGGCCTCAAAAAATTAGCGGAATTTGTTAGGGGTAAATAAATTAGAAAGCACATATTAAATTAAAGACAATTAATAGAGAAGGAGCGAAAACACCAAGTAACATTCTTTCTATTTTCTCTACACTTCATCAGGATATTACTTACTAAACCGTAATTGTTAGGTCCCTGAATCTGGAGACCGGCGACCTGATATTATTAACATCTACTATAAAGTCACTGATACTTGGAACCCAGACTGCCTTGAACATATATGAAATAGTTGATAAACTCTTATATTGAGGATCTATCATCACAAATAACGACAATTGTAAACCAGAAGAAGCTGCAATGATAGCAGTAATAAAAGGATAGAGGGATAGATCGATAAATAAAAAGTTTAAAATGAGACTAGCCAAAACCTTAGTTTTCTCCGTACGTCTAAATTCTGTCGATAAGTTCATAGGAAAAACGTAGACGCATTCGAAATGTAGATGGTTTACTTCCCTAGTACTTCGATAATTTCAAACATCAATGCCAGGCGGTCACCTCATGTTTTTAATAATTCTACAGTTTGTAGGCGACATTGCGTGCAGAGATGAAGGCAACTTGGAAAGATTATGAGATGTCCTGGGGAGATAAAAACAAAGAGTAGACTAAATACAACCGGCAACCAATACCATATTTTGCGTACATATATGAGTGATATCCTTTCTTGCATGTATTAATTGTAAAATAACCGGCGTAGCTAGCAGACTAACCAAGGTAGGTCCTCAACCAGCCGAAATGTCTCACAAGACCGTCGAAGTAAAGCGTCGGTTCTCTTCGAATTTCTACGAGGGCCGGCCGAGAAGTTTCTCTCCCATTTTGTCAATAACAGTTGTGGCGATCATTTTTTCCCTTTATTTTCATTACAATCATCCCCTATTGTTAAAGCATCTCGCTCTAAAATACGTCGTGGTGATCCGAAGTACCCCTTTTCCCGGAGCAATAGCCGGTCAAGCGTCTGTTACAGTAGGTTTAGGCGTGATTAAAGTAGGTAAGCTTTGCCGTTTTTAAAAATTAACGTGTTATAAAGATCCATTTAGACTATCCTCACAGTGGTTGAATGTCGTAAACGTCCTTTTAAGCTGTAACAACCGCAACTCCGTTGCTATCAACCACCTCTCAGCCAGACTTCTATGCTGCTCCTTTAGCGGGCAATTAAACAACACATGCTCCACGGTATCCAAGTTCTGGCTGCAATAGCAGGTGTTGTCATCGGTCTTTCTGGTTATAAGCTGAACCGTGTGTCACTTTAACCGCTCGAAAAAATTAGCTTTTTATTTCGAGAATCGGGATGAATATTTCGATAAGTCACCAGTCGTCACACATTAGTAGCTATTTTAACTCCACATCGACGCAAATTACATTGCTTTATTATCTACGGCTTCAAAAGCTAGAATACAGTGAGCAGACAGAGATATTTCTAAAGAAAAGGCTTGCGCAGGTTAAAAATATAGTACAACTGAACAATTATGCCCAATAGATCGTCATGGAGAAAACTATTCTACTAAGCAATGGTGTGATGTTTGCGGCCATGTAAACCATTTTAAACATATAATAATGCAAAGTCTACATGCTGCTATCGCCGCCTCAAAAGACTTTTTGTTCTACCCTGAGGATCGCTCCAGATGATTCACGTCGGGGCCCAGTAATGCGCAAGTTCGAGCAGCCCTACTTTTCTGTCCCATATCGGTTCTGCTACTGTGAAGGCAGACCGCGAACGGGTATAAAAGGACGATGCCAGGCAAGTTAAATACCGAGCTCCGTGACTTAGTGCGTAGTACGTCCACTTAGCATTCGGGAGGCCGTGGGTTCGATTCCTGCGACCGCCTGCCTTGATTCAGGTTTTTAGGTGGTTTTCCTGAGTCAACAGAGTACCTTCTCTGTGGCGAATGCCGGGGCAGTATTTCTCCACCTTTCGTGACCTTTCTTCCAGTCTCCACCCCTCCTTTCTCTCACCCATCCCGAGTTTCCCGTTCTTGGCTGAAGAGGGACGGAAGGTCCCTATAGCTGCCCGCCCCCAGTTGGGGGAATTGAAATAACCCTTACCTTTGTCTTTTCTTTCCCAAGTTAAATTTATTGGTGAGTCGAACTCCGCCCTGAGAAGCAACCAAGCTCAAAGTTACTCCAAGAAGAGAGCACCTGAAGCCTCGCTTAGTCAGCGAAGGGGACTGAAGCAACCCATGAACTCAGTTTCATTCTACGATACAAGTTCTCGCCACAGAAGATCTGAGACCAGTTTCATCTGGAGAAGTGGAACCGAGGAGAGCTAGATTCTTATTCGCCTCTATTAAGTTGTAGCACGCCTGAATCCCATGTGAGTGGCTAAGTTGTAGTACGCTTAGTTCGCATGTGATTGGCTCAAAACTCTACCCTTAAGCTGTTTGATTCTCATGCGACTGCTTTAAAATCCATTGCTAAAACTCACTACTAAGTTGTACCGCGCCAGGTTTTCATCTGGCTGTTTTAAAACCACCCATACAACCAATTTTACTAAGTGATCACCATTCTCCAAGCCTGCATCTAGATTCCGATTGCGCCCGCACCGGCAAACTATGCGAGCGTAAAAGCCAAATCGTGATCTATGCACGCAGTTCCAAGGTATCTATGGCAAACTCAGAGCAAATACCAGCAGCCGTCTAAGCGTTCCTAAATGAACTTGGTTCTCCATGTACTAGTAAAACCGAACACTTAGTAGGTTTTACAAAAGCTGATGATTTATTTTCCTTTTAAATAGGTTTGCTTACAGAATGAATTTGACAGTCTGAAGCAGCCTAGGGATTTTTCGCATCTACCAACAGCAGCCGTGACATTGAGGGGCAGCATAGACGATTTCCAGGTCCACCCATATCATCGGGCTGTAGTCGAAGCCTTCGAACTGTCAGGCCTACAGTTTTAAGTTAATTTGTATTAGAGTGTTACTAAATAAGTTCATCGGACCCTTTCGATCTAATTACTCAAGCATTTAAAAAAACTGGCTATTCTGAAAGACAAATAATAGCGTGTGCAATCGGACAAAAACTAAATTAATAACCACGTCGTATTGCAATGGAAATACTTTATTTAGTGACAAAGAAAGGTATACGTTAATCACTACACCTACTAATAAGGCAGCGGCTGTAGAAAATGATAGAAAATTAAGTAGTTGTCATAAATGTTCTACAGAGTTTTCGATATTGTGGTAAATTCCGTTTAATATGCCCTTAGACTCTCTTAAACATAAAGTTTGGAAAGTAGTCACTCAAACATTCTCGAAAGAAAGGATAGGCCTGAGTTTCACCTCGGTGTATTAAACAGTAAAGGTCCTCACATTTCATAGTAGCTTAAATAACTATTAGTACATTCGATTGAAACTCTACCGACTATTACACACCGAGTAAGAGAGCCTTAAATAGACATTTAATAAAATAAACAAAGAATATTCATCAACGTCAGTAAAGTTTTCTTATTGCTACATAATGATAATGATAGCTTCGTCTCCCATTTGTATTTACACAAAATTAAATCAAACGTGGCGTAAACATTACACAACTACGACGCCAAGGTTCTTGATATTAATTTTAACTGAAAGTTCTTGCTTACATCAAACTGGAACTTTTGTTTTTAATGAAGCCAGAGTAGGATTTTCTGAAATTGATGAAGTTGTGAAGTTCTGGTTTTTAAACTATATGATAATCTTTAAAGCAGCGTTTACAAAATGCATTTGTTTATTATCTAACTAAGGGCACCTGTCCCTAAATAATGGATTTGAAGGTTTAAAAGCAATTTTAGGCTGGCATTTCTGGTAATGCCACAACTTTCGCCATGTAAGAGTAGTATGGTGACCACGTGCAGTAAACGTGTTAAATAACAATAACTTGTAAAGATGCCGATTGGTTTCATCAAATACTGAAAATGTCAGGAGGTTGGGAAGAAAGTTTTTTTCCCACGAACAATAAAGACGCCTTGGCGCTTAAAGCGTAGTTCAAAACTGGGGGAACAAATATTTGAACTTTTCGTAGTTTTTGTGCATTATTTAGTTCCCACTGAAAACTCTGCACCTACAACTTTTGAACCTCGCCAACAAAAGGCATCCGTTGCTCGAATCTTTATCTAAATGCGCCCCTGACTTTCACTGCTTGGAGATCTAGCAACCGCTGCGCGCCTCCACCGCGATCGGTTACAAACACGCTTTAAAATCGTCCTCTAAGCGCGAACTTGACAAAACTCGCTCCGAAACGAGTTTAGAGCCCCTCAGCCCTTATCTCAAATTAAATAACTTCTCCTGGCAACAAAGCAAAGAAAGACGAAGCGTCGTGCATCAAGACACCTTCGAAAAACTTAGCTCGTTATCCTAAACTTCTGCGCTAAGATGACTCATAAAACAAACATGAGCTCCGTCTTCGGGAATTATCCGGTCGAACACGGCCCAGAAATTGGAAATTCGCACGACGGCGGATTTTTAAATTTTAATAAACCGCGTGTCTCGCCCGCAACTCAATTACTAGTGGTCCAAAACCGGGCAATTGATATTCATGAGATCCCATTCCGCGCTAAAAAGACGGCGTGTGAGCTGACACCCCTTATCAGGCCCATAAAGGGCCAATCAAACTTTAACCAATAGCGTGTCTCTGTGGAAAAGGAAAAGAGCTGGGCCCTTGAGAAGGAAGAAAGGATCACTAGAACTGCAAATTGCTCGCAAATGTGGAAATGGTTTGTTAACAAGTTTCGGAAAGCTGCGATTAGGGGACATTTTTAATCTTGGTGGAGTTACAGTCTATTTGAGTTCTTGCGAAGTAATTTAATTTCGAGGTCTACGTAATTAAAAGTCCGGCCAAGTTCATCGGATTAAGTCGGCCATTAAAACGAGATCTCAACAGCAGCAAAACAAATAGGCCCGTTTAAACTCCCCGAAATTCGTTTCGCGGAGAAAATGGGATATCGTATAGGCCCGATCCACTTGTCCGCCAACATTAATGAGAAACTAAATGTCACTTTGTTGATTTGAAACTTAATTTGAAGATTATGTAACTAAAGTGAAACATACAACTTTAATAATCGGAATCCTATTTGTTTTCAAATAAAACAAGAAAAATATAAATTAAATATAATAATTAATAGAATTAATTTTACTTAGGTACTTAGTAACGGACAGACACACAAAGCAACGGTAACAATATAATATTTATTTAGGTAGCAAACGTTGTCATAATTTGTTAAAGTAGTTCTTACTGTTCTAAAGTTTTAAATCCAGAAAACCTCTCATCGCAGCGCTCGCCGAATCTTGAAAACACATATGGCTTTGCATTACGTGTTGCGCCTTGTAGGTTGGCATTTTCGGAATCACACTTGTGTTTGGGCTTAAAATGCCAGGTGCACGTTTAGTCATGGTTTTTATGCAATGAGAGTGACGAAGTGTTTTGGAAATAAAAAGAGATGGTTACGGACTGAGCCACTGACAGGTATGGAAAAGAGAGTAGACAAACAAAGAATGTGTTTAGTTTGGAGTAAAGGACTTGGTGCCTAGTGCTTAGAAAGTGTTTTTTTTAAGTGTTACCTTGGATGCCCAAAATTTTATGCCGTGTCGTTAATTGTTAAGGCTTCTGGGAAAACTTACCTATAATCGCATTATCGTTTCACTTGTTTATAGCTTGTTCGGCTGTAAACCGGATTTTGAACTTCATTAATCAGAGTATTCGTAATTAAGGTTTTTGTACATCCTTCCTGCGTACGTTTTTGGCTGCGCCAGCTTTGTATAGAGGCCTGGGGCGGGCCAAGTGGGAGTCATCCCGAAGCTGATTTGTGCGAGCTTTCGTGGAACGCAGTTCATCTTCGAACAGTACGAGAACGTGCTTCTCAAGGGTACCGCATTCAAAAGTTGTTTAGCTATTGATTGAAGTATTACTAAAAAAAAGGTGTAAGACACAGTTGAAGTCTAACAGCTAAAGCAATTAAGTTTTTAAATCAGAAGATATTAAGTCTACATGTTAGAATCCTTTGCACCAGTACCTGCTGCTTCAACCGTGGAGGAAGCAGATCCATACAGCTACAGGTTAAATTTTCACAGTGGCGCCCTGGAAATCATCGAAATTTTTACTGCACTAAAACAGGACCGGGCTTCACAAGTAACGTTACCCTTACACTCCCGGCGAGACAACACTGTTTTCCCACACAAACCAACCTGTAGTAAGTGATGCTCGGTGT
The DNA here is from genome assembly GCA_940337035.1 of Agriotes lineatus. Classification (NCBI taxonomy): domain Eukaryota; kingdom Metazoa; phylum Arthropoda; class Insecta; order Coleoptera; family Elateridae; genus Agriotes; species Agriotes lineatus. The sequence goes on from OW679203.1 coordinate 86,004,138, forward strand.
TGTAAAATTTCTATTATACCGTAACAAATATTAAGCAACTCGAACTGCAACAGGTACTAGTATCTTGTAAAATACGCGGTTTAAAAATCAGTAGATTTGCTTTTACAAACACGCAAGTTATATATTCACTACACATAGCATAAGTCCAAATTTGCGTTTTTTATTTAATATAAAAGTGAAACCGTTTACGTTTGGTTCTCAGATAAAATAACCATAAAAATCAAATCAAAACGCAAGTTCTTAAATATTAGTTTGCTTCTAGTATGTACCGATCTACAAGCACTAGTAAGTGATGCACCTGAACGTATTGTCAATTCACGTTGTTACCCACGAATCTTTAAGTGATAGAGTTATTGACTTGGCTTAAGGATTTGTACTTGAACCTTATCATTAAATTTACACTCCCATCGAACTATTATATGCAACGGTATTTACATATTTTTCCCCAGTTCTATAGCACATACGGTAATTTCAAACTGGTGCGTATCGGGCAGCCGCTGTAATTTTCGTTAATTTTTGGGATTCATAATTGGCATTTCCTTTCTGTGAACTTTGGGCACTCAACTTCAGTGTAGTGTTATTTTTTGGTTTTCAGTTTTGAAACTTTTTGAGACTTAAATTTACTACAAGATTTTTTCCTGGCTTCTACTAGTGTCGCTCTGGACGCGGTTTTATACACAAAAATCGTCTATAAGTTGTTGCAGATTTAGTTCTAGTAATTTGTTGAGTTACTTCGCCCGTATGTTTAAGTCAAGAGTTGATAGTATTAGGAAGTAAACACCTGCAAGTCATTCGTAACCTTAAGTATGCACTGTAAGAGTTACCTTCACGTGATCTCACGTTTTGGTCGAATTTATTTTTAGGCCTTTTTTTCTTTTCCCATTTTTCAAGTAACACCGATATTCTTTATGCTATCATTGAGAGGGATTCTTAATAAATTTAAGTTCCAAAGTAGACCTACGTACATTTGTGTCCACCGTATTCTGGAAAAGACAGAACCGCGTGACATTGAGCAGTTTAAGATTGATTGCGATTTCTGTCGTCTTTCGAGAAATATGGTCACGATTGAAGGTCAGTTCCATACCCAAAGACTTCCAATGAATGGTTTAAAGAAGTTTCATATATTTCTAAGCAGTACAAGGAACACCTCTGTTTCTGAAGAAGTACAAGAACGCACTTAAAAAAATTGACCGCGAAAACTGTCGAACCTGTTGCAAGTAACACTGCTGGAATCTTTAAGGTAGATGAGACTAGTTCTCAAATTGTTAGATCAGTTTGAACGATTGACACTGCCACTGCTTTTAGTACACGCAAAATAGAGTAATAAATTGAACCCCTTCACGAGAACGAAAGCTGAGAATGCGATTCAGAAGCCCGGTACTTATCGTCAAACGAACAAGGTGTCGTTTAGAGTGCCTCATTTTATGTGATGTGATTCTCGTATGGAAGCATTGTGATCCTTCGCCGAATCTAAACGCCTGCCTGGTATAACTCGATCTTTGAAAAAACATCACCGTACCCTAGTTCTTTCACTCAGCGCCGGGGTGGTCCACTTTGATTTCTACATCTCCTACTGCCAAGAAGGGTAAGAAATGTATTTTAGCGTGTTGTATAATATAGCAATCTCTGCTTTCTTGTGAAGCAAAACTGCGTTTTAATCGAAGTGAGATAACCTATTTCATAGAAATTACGATTTAGGGTAGGTTGTTAAATGGTTGTGTTGAGTACCGGCATACTTGCCATTGTTAATGGGCGTTTTCTTGGAGAAAATTTCTACATTAACCCCCCAGTCAACGAATACACACATGAACAATAAAACTGGATCGATCGACTTGAGTCACGTGGTAGCACGTTGTAATTGCGGGCAATTGTTAGACTCTCGTGTGTTTTTTAGCGATACCTTGATTTCGGCAGATGGCCAAATATTTCCTTCGCAGCGTGACCTCATCATTCTACTACAGCCCCTACGGAGGTTTGAACAAGTACCAAGTTCAAGTTTCTCAGTTGTGGATTTGCATGAAATATTTCGTTCATCTTTAGGTTTCTTCATATTTTCTTTCTTCCAGATCGGTTGCCTTGATCTAAGACGAGTGTGAGGTAGGTTTTCCAGGTCGTACAGAATTGGGAATTAGTTATGCTGATCAGTACCGCAGTGGCATTCCCGCTTAGCTGACATTAGCATACGGAATGATGAAAGTGCTATATTCGACTGTCCCTGAGACAATTATCATAGTTTCATTCGGATATATGTTCACAAAGTGTGTATATCGACTTCGATACCACTTTGGTACTCTGCTCTTGAGAAAACTAGAGCTACGGTGAATTTGCACTCCACGAGTGTTTCTTGTTTTTATTTTGTATCGTTTTGGTAAAATTTCTACGATATGTCAGAGACTTGCTTAAAGTGGCTCCCAGATACGTTGAGTTGGGATTATGTCTGATTCGATCGTGGCCAATTCTCGCGCTTGGTTATACGTTTACTATTCTGTTGTTGAAATGGAATACACAGAGCTAAAAAATTGCAGAATTGGGTTGAAGTCGCCATTTTTTATAGTAACCGTGTATGCTTGCAAGGTCAGTTGTTACTGCATCACTGAATATTTGAAGGTTTTTAAGTTATGTACACAAGGCTGCCTCGTCCGCATTGATGAATTTACATGATCGAGTTAGGGGGAGCTGTAAGTAAATTTATTCCCTTTCGATGTGGGTAGTTATGTCCAACAGTTGGTCGCAGGTACCGCGGCCTCTCATAAAACCTATGTGTGCTGAAATTAGACAAGCATTGATAGTATGTAGTTTGTAGTATAAAGCAAGCGAAGAATAGAGTGCGCGACGGCAACGTCAAATTTGATTTTGTACCCAAAAGCCACGTAAAGAGCAGAGCTCTCAACGCGACCATGACGCGATGGGACTTGAAGTGGAGAGCGACGACTGACCGAGAGATTCATCCCGAATATGAAGAGCAAGGCGTCTGGATTGGAAAACAGTCCAGCTGGTGAACGGTCTGGTGCAGATCGGCAAGGGCGATGACGACGCATGCGACCTTGGCGAGGGTTCGAACATCGAGCAATACGTGTTCTTCAAGTTCCTGCTGGAGGTGTAGTACAGACGGCCTGTTGAGAAGCACTTGGTGGCAGCTGGGCTGACGTGCCCAATAGATTTAGAGAAAACGGTAGCGCTGGCTACGGAGACCGAATAGTGGCGAGTACTTCGAGAGTTATCGGGAAACATTGAATGATTACGGATAGAGCGTGGCTGAAAACGGATAAAGAGCGAGAGAATAGTTTACTTATTGCAATTGAGAACATAAAGTGTCAGGCATAAACGGAATTTGAGTCGAGAAGCATTTTTAGGCCTACTTAGTGTTACGTAGCTTAAAATTGAAATATTACTATCATTGCTAATTAATAGATTTTGTTACAAAATGTGCCTGCAGATTATTTCCTATCAATAAATTGTAATGTAATAAAGTGGAATGTGATTACTTGAGCGCATACAAAGAAGCAATTACTTCGGTGATTCATCACAGTATATTCCTTAGAAAAAGTATTACATGTTTTGTTGCGTGCGGCTCCGAAGTAAAAAGTCTCCCCCAGACATTTCGCTTTCTTAAATAAATCAAAGCAGCTCGGGCCTAAAATCGCCGACGACGTTTACTGCTCTAACGCAATGATTTACTCAGTTCTAACCGGGACTTCAAATTAATTATCTGGAATATTATATTTGGTCCAAAATTTCGCCTGAAATGAGAACAAGTCAGCGTTAGCGTTGCCCTCATCAATCAAGAGGTTAATTTATTTGGCCAGAAATGCCATTTAGTGTCCCTTTGAAAGTTTAATCAGTTAAGGGCGGCGCTGCTCAGAGCTGGAAGATGCGTGCGGCATGATAACATAAATTCAGCTTTGCCTGGCAGATACTATCGCAAGGCAGGGCTGATGAAGCAGTTGCTAATCCTGTATCTGGCAGTAGTCTGGTATTGAATGTGTAACTAGGCTCAATGCATTATGACAATTATTATTACTACGATATGTTTTATTTAAGGTAGGATTCTCTGAGATTAATATACGTGTTGTATTGATCATGAAATATTTCTAAACCACTGTCTTTTGTCTCTTTATTACACAAGAATTATTTAGAAAATATAATATAGTCGGATAGTGCAAGACCTAGTGAGTAGAAGGGCACTTTGCATTTGTGAGATTGAATATTCTCCTAGAAAAGCTCGACACCATTTGATATTTTCTTCATTCTCTCTTTGTATAATTTTACGTCATTCAGTTAGTATGCTGGCAGCATACTCTACAATTCTGCATTAATCACTTATCGATCTTTCAAATATGTTGTCTTTATCACAGATCACCGAAGTCTTCTAAGCTATGTCTGTATTTTTTTTCAGAAGATCTAGAATGCTTCTACTAAATCGATTGCTGATTTTCCATAGTAAAGAATTCATGTGTCATATATTCCAACCATAACTGGAAAGTTTTGGATTACTCGTTTAAAAATGGATGCTTTCGATATTGACACTAGCACTTGTTTTGGATCATCATCTATGAAAATTGCTCTATATTATTCTGTAGACCAAGGAGATAAATTATTCCTTCTAAAGTGTTCATATGACGAAGGATCGGTTAAGATCAGATCTGTACAATCGGCCAGAATATTCTCATTTAATACGTTTATATTGTTTTCAGTAGTCTCTTGATTACAGTTGAACAAGGGCTCCTTTCCTAAACTATGAAAATGTTTTTGTAAAAGGTAGCATCTCCTCTTGTTTGACCAGGAGTGGTATTGGCCAATGACTACTCCATAGTGAAAGTAAACAAGTGAAAACTGGCACCACTCCGTAGAGAACAAATACCGAAGTAAGAAAGCCAGAGCAACCACATTTATAGTCATTTTCATATCATGCGATAATAGTTTTCTTCTTTTTATGCAAAATTCGTGACTAATTTGGTTTTTTATTCCGAAAGCACTTTATGACTTTGATTCTTTCTAAGGTGGGTGGGTAGCTACCCGGCTAATTAACACTTCTCGTTTTTCCGTGTTTGGGACCGGGACCTGACCGATTGAGCTACGAAGTCCACCCAACATCAGTCAAGAGGCGGAGTAAGGATAAGGCCGATTATAATATACGGAGCGGAGACCGGGGCTGACACTAGTAAGACGAAATGGGAGAGGAAGACGCTAAGAACAATTAAACGGAAAACTCGACAAGAATTAGAAACCGTGACACAATAATCTATGTAACATCACTGATATAGTCAGATTCGTAAGAAAACAAAAAGGAGAATGTAATGAGCACGTGAGCATAGCGGATAATAATAGAATTGTTAAGATAGTAAGAGATCGAAAACCACATAGCAAGAGGAGTCAACGAAGACCACAAAAGAAATGGGCCGAAGGCCGCATATCCACGTCGATAGAAATCCCACAGATAATAATTAAAGAATGCTTGAAGAAAAACAAGCTTAAGCCTATATAAAAGATGAAGAAAGTAGATCTGTTTAACCAATATGAAAAAGAGCGTCTGTATTTGTTCCGCTCCTTCCACTCAATTGAGACTATTTATCAATACTCACCCCATTACGAAATCAACTTGGCTGAAGTGAGCCGTAGCTGCCACGTAAAGAGATTAGTCTAAATATTTTATTAAGCCAACACTTTGCTTTCAATTCCCAAATCAGGGCAAGTGCTCTGCAAATGGGGCGTCAATGGGATTTGAGCCATCGACATATCGAGGTAGCTGCTGGAAAGGGCGCCGAGTTTGCATGCAAACGGGAGCCTGTGAACTTGCTTTATCCGCGCCGTAAGCGGATCAATATTCCAGAAATGCGAAGAGCTTGTGGTATACTGAGCGTTATCTCTGATCCGATAAGCTGTCGCAGCAGAAAATATGCATCTGAGGCGCGATTGTTTAGAGCTTTCAGTCGGGATTGAGCGTGGTATAAAATTTCTAATACGCCGAGTGGATTACCAAGACAGATTTCCCCGAGGAATCGGATCTATTTCTTTGCGAGGTGTTTCCGCAGCTTAGACAAAGGCGCTTTGCATGAGAACGAGCGCGGGCGCCGAGCTAGACGACCTGTATCAACTTTGCAAATTGGACGAATCGGGACGTTTTTATACCCACTTCATGTTTTACTGCCGACGCGGCTCGTAAACTCTTGGAGGCTCGAATCAAAGGAAAAATCGTGTCCGGCGCCAGCTGGAGTGCATTCTAAGCATGCTGCTGCGCTGCCGATTTCCATGAAAATAGCGTTTTCACAGAATTGGTGTCTTCAAAATATGGTGGTCGAGCAGAGGTGATGGAATTTAAAATTTCAACTTGAAACCAGGGTTTTGGAAACCATCTGAGATTGAGAGTAGACCGATCTTTGGATATAATTTTCCTTCTTACTTCCCTCGTCTGAAAGACGAATAAAGTATTGTAATCACGATAAAATTACCTTCCGAGATTTTTTCAAATCTTCACGTTTCAAGGTCCCTAGATGACGAAAAAGAGGTTTTCTCAATTCCCTCAGTCTGTCTGTCTGTCTGTCTGTTGGCAGTATAGCTCAAAAGTTATAGTTATTTGTCGGAGGAAGACGATATTTTGCATACATATTATACATCTACCGCGCATGAAACCGGCGCTATTTCATACAAATATATACAGGGTGAGCACCTTAAAAAAATTAAATTTTGTTTACTTTTGTGTTAATTTTGAAATAAAAGGCAGTAGTAACTTTCACATAGATCAGGCTTTACATTTGCCAAAAATAAGACTCAACCGATAAAGGATAATGTCACAAAAGAGTAAAATGTTTCAACCATAACACCGTATCTGGAAGAGACTCGGTAGTGCAGTTGGAATTTCGCTGCAGTTAGATCCGCTGCGGATATGCGGTTAGGTCGACCGATCTGCAGAGCTGCAGATGTGGCGGGTTCAAACCCCAGAGGGATATTTATTTTTTAAATTTGAAAATGTATTTAATTTATTGGAAACGTGAAGATATTTTTACTCCTAACTTAATTTGATTTTTAAATTATTAATGCCACAATGTCGACGAGGGAAGTTTTGAGTAAAGCCCTTTACAGATTTTTTTAGTATACCGTAGAGAAGGGATGCTTTGAATACTGAGTATAGCCTTATCGAATCTTAATCAAAATTTAATTTGTCTGCGGTCCTTGCGCTTGGGGGCGATGCGTTTGGAAATAACACCCCAAGTACAGTTATTTTCTTATAATGCACACTTTTATGGTACTCATAGTTTTAATGGCTACAAAGTGTTTACCGTTATCCACCTGTATTACCGTCGTGATAATATTTGCAAATGAGACAAGCAAAAAATGGTACAGAAATAACTGACAGACTGCCAATGAAATTATTTGGAAAAACATTGATCGACACATGGGGAATCTTTAATTAGCCGATTAAGGTCACCCTAAACGATCGGTGTGGCCCCGTTTCTAAATTTTAACGAAATATTGACAAACACAAATATCTATAACAACTTTGCTGTTCTAAGAAGTTTTTTAATCACAAAATGAGCCTTGGCAGTAGAAGGGATAGAAATTATTTTAAAAAGAAATTATTAAAATTGTAGTTGAAAGAAAATTGTCGTGATCCATCTAGGTACACAGGCAGAAGTTCCTCGTGGAGACAGGATCTACCTAGCCTTACTTTTCTCGAACTGGAAAAAATTAAATAGTAGGTGGCCATATGTTGAAAGCTTTTTTTCAGAATACTCTTAAAGAGTTTTTAGGGAGAAGGAAAAAGTGGCCTTGCTAAAAAAATATTGCGTAAATTTTTTAAATGCAAAAATGTTTGAAACTTGGTTTTCTTAATGTAACTCAAAAATGAAAAACGCTAGAGTAAAACTCTTCGAGTAAAATATTCTGCATATAATATTGTAATAATCTTCATAAATCTAATGCTTTAAAAGAAAATTGCGTCTCAATGTTGCAGTTTTTCGGGTTTATCCTAGTTTACCCAGTTTTTAGGTGGTTTTCCTGAGTCACCAGAGTTACCCTGTTTGAGGCGATTGCCGGGACAGTAGGAGTTAGAATTCAATTACCATTTAGATATGTTGAATTTCTCTAGTAATTAGAATCCAACATATGACCTTGAGCAATAAAGCTTCATTTGCAATGAAAAATTTGTAGTACCTCAAAAATTACAAAAATTAAGAAAGTAAATTAGTTGTAATAGTATTGGTGGTGCATTCAAATAAGTGGCAAATGCAGTCTGCAATAAGGTTGGTAAACGCCGTCGGTGATTTATTAAATAACATGTGTCCATTCTCATATAAAATAATAGTGACAAACATTACCTTTGCAAATAAATGGGATTTGTAATTATTGTTCGGTTCTATAAACAGTTCGCATCAGAAAACACTCAGTAGCATAATTTAAAAATGATTATGCTCATTCGGTAGTTACGTCGTCTAATCTCGCTTTAGTTGTAATTATTACAATTCTTCTGACACACTATAAAAGCATATTGGCATTGTGAATCTTAGTCATTTAGATGTTACCTTTTACAATGATACAAATCCCTGCAGCTACTTTATTGACAATATTGGTTCTGCTAAGCCAAGGAATAGCCGCTGTAAGTGCAGTTCTTCGTAGAGAAAGCCAAATTATTTTGTAATTTCAGTTTCAACAAAGCGATTACAACTTAACTAGCGAACGAATGGATCTGAAGGAATCCAACAAGGCTTGGGTTTCCGCAACTATAAAAAATTTCAAGTACAACCGTACTCACACAGCAATTAATATAACTTTTGCACCAACACGACCCCTAGAAAAACCAGAAGTATGCCGATCTTAGCTTATTTTCTTCTGACAATAACACTAAGTTTACAGGCAATGGTGCAAGCGTACAGATTCGCTAGTAACGAGTATCGCCTGTTTCCTCTCTCTTTCAAAGCAGACCTCTGCGAGGCTGTCAAGAAAAATGACTTTGGTCTGCAAAACGTGTTCAACTGCGGAACCTTCAAAGGATGCCCCGTATTTAAGGTATGTTAGAATATTCCCTTTCCTCTTCGTCTTCAAACTGCTTCTTCTCCTACTTAGATAACAGCCTTTAATTATTTTATGAATTACAAATTTTTCAGAGACGGCTCTGTAGCAAATGACAGTTAAAAATCTTCTATCCTTTTTTATTACCATGTTAGTTGCTTTTATTTATCGTTTTCTAGTAGCTTGGTTCAGTTATTTCGAATATTGACAAGAGCCATCTTTTGCCTCAAGATCAGTTAAAAGGATTTCATCTGCATTTTTAAATTTTAAATTACATTTCTGGTTAGTAGCTAGCGTAGTTCAGTCATTTTAAATATTGAAAAAAGCTATCATCTTCTAGAGATGTAATCAAAATCAGTAACAAATCTATCATCTTCTGATTTTTTAAGTTGATTTCTTTTTCTGGTTAGTAGGTACCATGACTTAGCCATTTCGAATATTTAAAGTACAGGGACGTACTCGTGGATAGTTATCTTACTTACTCATCAAGTTTCTCCTTTTTCTGTTTAGTAACTAACGTGGTTCAATTGCTTCGAATATTGGGAAGAGAGACTTTTTTCCAGTGACATCTCGTACTCAATATCAATTAAAGATCTTCCATTCTTTTATTGTTGCTTTCTATTTCCAGTGAGTAACTAGCACTGTTCAGTCATCTGCAATATAGACATTAGAGATCTATTTCTTGTTAACTGCCATGATGATTTACCTATTCCTAATATTGAAAGTAAATATTTATTTCCAGAGACGTATTCGTGGTCAGTTATGTTATCTTCCTTATTCATCAAGTTGCTGCCTTTTCTGTTTAGTACCTAACATGGTTCAATCACTTCGAATATTGAAAAGAAAGACTTATTTCCAGTGACATTCGTACTCAATATCAATTAAAGATCTTCCATCTTTTTATTGTCGCCTTCTATTTCCAGTAAGTAACTAGCACTGTTCAGTCATCTGCAATATAGAAATTAGAGATATATTTCTTTGTAACTGCCATGATGATTTACCTATTTCCAATATTAAAAGTAAAGATTTATTTCCAGAGACGTATCCGTGGTCAGTTATCTTATCTTCCTTTTTCATCAAGTTGCTTCCTTTTCTGTTTAGTAACTAACATTGGTCAGTCACATCAAATATTGAGAAGAAAGATTTATATCCAGTGACATCTCGTACTCATGATCAATTAACGATCTTAAACCTTCTTATCGTTAGCTTCTATTTCCAGTGAGTAACTAGCAAGATTCAGTCATCTACAATAAAAATTAGAGGCCTATTTCTCGTTAACTGCCAGCATGACTTAGCTATTTGAAATATTCAAGGTACAGTTTTGTTTCCAGAGACGTATTTGTGGTCAGTTATCGTATTTTTCGTATTCATCAAGTTGCTTCTTTTTCTGTTTAGTAACTAACATGGTTCAATCACTTCGAATATTGGAAAGAAAGACTTATTTTCAGTGACATCTCGTACTCAATATCAATTAAAGGTCTTCCACCTTCTTATCGTTAGCTTCTATTTCCAGTGAGTAACTAGCAAGATTCAGTCATCTACAATATAGAAATTAGAGGCCTATTTCTCCTTAACTGCCAGCGTGACTTAGCTATTTGAAATATTCAAGGTACAGTTTTGTTTCCCGAGACGTATTTGTGGTCAGTTATCGTATCTTTCGTATTCATCAAGTTGCTTCTTTTTCTGTTTAGTAACTAACATGGTTCAATCACTTCGAATATTGGAAAGAAAGCCTTATTTCCAGTGACCTCTCGTACTCAATATCAATTAAAGGTCTTCCACCTTCTTATCGTTAGCTTCTATTTCCAGTGAGTAACTAGCAAGATTCAGTTATCTACAATATTGAAATTAGAGGTCTATATCTCGTTAACTGTCTGCATGACTTAGCTATTTGGAATATTGAAAGTACAGTTTTGTTTCCAGAGACGTATCCGTAGTCAGTTATCTTATCTTTCGTATTCATCAAGTTGCTTCTTTTTCTGTTTAGTAACCAACATGGTTCAATCACTTCGAATATTGGAAAGAAAGACTTATTTCCAGTGACATCTCGTACTCAATATCAATTAAAGGTCTTCCACCTTCCTATTGTTAGCTTCTATTTCCAGTGAGTAACTAGCAAGATTCAGTCATCTACAATAAAAATTAGAGGCCTATTTCTCGTTAACTGCCAGCATGACTTAGCTATTTGAAATATTCAAGGTACAGTTTTGTTTCCAGAGACGTATTTGTGGTCAGTTATCGTATTTTTCGTATTCATCAAGTTGCTTCTTTTTCTGTTTAGTAACTAACATGGTTCAATCACTTCGAATATTGGAAAGAAAGACTTATTTTCAGTGACATCTCGTACTCAATATCAATTAAAGGTCTTCCACCTTCTTATCGTTAGCTTCTATTTCCAGTGAGTAACTAGCAAGATTCAGTCATCTACAATATAGAAATTAGAGGCCTATTTCTCGTTAACTGCCAGCGTGACTTAGCTATTTGAAATATTCAAGGTACAGTTTTGTTTCCCGAGACGTATTTGTGGTCAGTTATCGTATCTTTCGTATTCATCAAGTTGCTTCTTTTTCTGTTTAGTAACTAACATGGTTCAATCACTTCGAATATTGGAAAGAAAGCCTTATTTCCAGTGACCTCTCGTACTCAATATCAATTAAAGGTCTTCCACCTTCTTATCGTTAGCTTCTATTTCCAGTGAGTAACTAGCAAGATTCAGTTATCTACAATATTGAAATTAGAGGCCTATATCTCGTTAACTGTCTGCATGACTTAGCTATTTGGAATATTGAAAGTACAGTTTTGTTTCCAGAGACGTATTCGTGGTCAGTTATCGTATCTTTCGTATTCATCAAGTTGCTTCTTTTTCTGTTTTGTAACTAAAAGGTTCAATTACCTCGAATATTTGAAAGAAAGACTTATTTTCAGTCACATCTCGTACTTAATATCAATTAGATCTGTTTCGAATATTAAAAGTACAGAGTTATTTCAAGAGAAGTATTCATGGTCAGTTATCTTATCTTTCGTATTCAACAAGTTGCTTGTTTTATTGTTTACTAACTAACATGGTTCAATCACTGGGAATATTGGGAAAAGAGACTTCTTTCCAGTGAAATCCGTACTCAAGATCAACTAACGATCTTCCACCTTCTTATCGTTAGCTTCTATTTCCAGTGAGTAACTAGCAAGATTCAGTCATCTAAAATATATGAATTAGAGGCCCATTTCTCTTTAAGAGCCAGTATGACTTAGCTATTTCGAATATTGAAAGTAGCGATATATATCTGGTGACGTTCTCGTACTCAAGGCGAGTCCGGAATGTTTCAACTTATTGTTCATCTTCTTTAAATTGCTTTTATTTCTGGTGAATAGGTAGCATCATTTAACCTTCCTTCCTTAACATGCGGTCTCTGAGACCGACGAAAAATACATATTTGAATAATTCTAGAACGCAGTCGACAAGAAGTCCGGGCGGCGTAGTAGCTTCCTAACCTAAGACCCTCGGCTCAGTGCTTTACGGTCAGTTGTGAGTGTTGGGTGGTTTACCAAGGAATTAGATATTCGGTGTGTGAGACCGGCGTTAAGGAAATTGTTTCGATTTTTAAGGTATTAATATTATTTTATATTATATTGTTTTCTGTTCCTAAAATTATTTTATATCTTCATAGACAACTAAAATGAGTTACGAAAAAGAGCAGGAGTATTTACAAAATCTATGGAACGAGCTGGAAGCCGAAGGCCCCCCAAATTTGGATGATGCAATGTCCGATGGAAGTTTGGAAGAAGACAATCTTGAAATACAAGACCATAACACAGACAGCGAGCAAGAAGTTGAAGACCTAGAAGTTCCTTTACGCGTACCGTCCTTTACTGCCAAAAATAGTGTTAAATGGGAAAAACATCCAGCCAATACAAGAGTAAGAACACGAGCTGAAAATATTATAAAACATTTACCTGGTGTAAAACAAGTTGCTCTTCATTTATACAACCCATCGCAATTATGGGGATGTTTTTTCTCTGATGAAATATTGCAAGATATTGTAAACAATACCAATATCTATATAGAATTAAAAAAATATAATAATTCCGAAAATCGAACTGCGAGGCCAACAGATCTTTTGGAAATAAAGGCACTTATAGGTCTTCTGTATATAGCCGGGGTTAAAAAAAATAATACCTTAAATGCAACAGAGCTGTTTAGAACCAACGGTACCTCTTTGGAGATATACCGCCTAACGATGTCCTTGGCAAGGTTTCAATTTTTATTAGGTCACCTCCGATTTGACGATAAAAGAAGCAGAGAAAAACGCCAAGAAATCGACAGATTAGCAGCAATTAGAAATGTGTTTGAAAAAGTTAATGCAAATTGGCCAAAATATTTTTCCTTATCCGAGTTTGCCACAGTAGATGAGATGTTGCCAGCTTTCAGGGGTAATTGTTCATTTAGGGTATACATGCCTAGTAAACCCAATCGGTATGGGATAAAGATATATGCGTTGGTAGACGCCAAAATGTTTTATTGTGCAAACCTTGAAGTATATGTAGGAAAACAACACCCAGGTCCATATAAACTAGATACCTCAAACGTATCTTTATTATCACGGATTTGTCAGCCGATTTCGGGTACAAATAGAAACATTACAATGGACAATTTTTTTACTAGTATGCAGGTTGCTGAAGTTCTGCGAAATGACCACAGACTGACAGTTATTGGAACCATGCGTAAAAATAGACCAGAAATTCCCACGCAATTCAATCTGAAGCGACCAGAAAAATCCACCATGTTTGCATTTAGAGAAAAAACTACTCTCGTATCGTATATGGCTAAACCACGCAAAAACGTTATTCTCTTGTCCACAATGCATTATGATGATGAAATAGATGAAATTACGTCTAAACCATCTATTATTATGGATTATAATGCTACAAAATCTGGGGTCGATATCTTGGATAAGATGTGTGAAGCATACAACTGTGCCCGAGGCACTTGTAGGTGGCCAATGGTAATATTTTACACTCTGCTAAATATTGCGGGCATCAACTCTTACATAATACATAAAAACAATAAAAATGCACCTAAAACGCCACCAAGACGACTATTCCTGGAACAGTTAGGGATGGAGCTGTTAGACGGGCATATTCGAAGGCGTGCTGTACAGGAAAATATTCCAAGAACAATTAGGACAAGGCTTATAGAAATTTGCTCAATAGAAATTCCACAAAACACACCTACAACTACTCATGGACGCTGTTATTGGTGTGGTTCAAAAAAAAATAGAAAAACTAAATATTCGTGTCGAACATGTCATAGGTTTATGTGTCTAGAGCACCTACAGGGCATTTGCTCAGATTGTTTTGAAAATCCAAAATAAAATTAAAACTCTTTACTTACTTGAATTTACGTTTAGTTTATAGAATACTTCTTTTAGTTTGACTGTTATGATTTATTCTTTTGTTATATTTTTATACTTTTGTATTTTTATGTCAATAAATAATTGCTAGAAAAAAAAACAATAAGTACTTGCATGTTTTCTGTCCTTTTCAATAGTTTCCAATGTTTTGTTTGCATTTAAAGTGTTGTCGGCCTCAGAGACCGACGTTAAGGATCTTGCATTTTTTTTCACGTTAAGGGAGGAAGGTTAATAACTTCCAGTATTGAAAGGAGAGAAATTTTTTAGTAAAGAATCTTTCATATTTTGCTACTTATTATTTGAGTTGACTTCTATTTCTGGTAGTAACTCGCATGACTCAGTTATTACAAATATTGAAAGAAGCGACCTTTTTCCTGAAACGTCATCACTCGTAAGGTTAGGTAAAATCCCTCTATATTCTATTTTCTCCTCTTTTTTTACTATTTTTAAGCTAAATGTTATTTTATGTTAATAGCTCGCCAGGGTTAGTTATTTCAAATATTGAAAGCAGAGATCTATTTGCAGAGATATCCTTGTACTGATGGCTGAGTTAAGAGTTGTTCATCTTAGGATTATTACTTTTCAAGTTCTTTTCTGGTTAATAGGTACCAGGGTTCAATCATTTCGAATATTGGAAAGAGGTAATTTGTTTGAGAGGCATCCCTATACGCAAGTTCAGTTAATAATCTCGTATTTATTTTTTTTAGGCTGACTTCTGTTTCTGGTTAATAGCTCGCTTTTCAATCTAATAATGAAAGTACCGATTTCTCCCGGAGACATTCTCGTACTCAAGACCGCTTAAGAGTGGTCCATCCTATCCTTTAGGTTCTTTAAGTTGGATAGTAACTAGTATCCTTCAATCATTTCAAATATTGAAAAGAAAATCTCTTCTCAGAAATGTACTCAAAATTCCATAATCTTCTCCTTATTCCACAAGTTGACCTCCAGTTCTGGTCAGTAATTACCATGATTCAGTTGTTATGAATATCGAAATGGGCGACTTTTCCAGAGAAACCTTTACGCAAAGTCAGTTAAGAATCTTCCTTCTTCCTGGCGTTATTGCTTAAGCCCTTCTATTTCTTTTACTGTTGATTAGTAGCTAGCATGATTTACTCATTATAAATATGGAAAGTAGAGACTTCTTCCAGAACTTCCCCATACTAAAGATCCGTTATGAATATTCTATATTCTCCTTGTTTTTTAAATCGACTCCTATTTCTGTTTAATAGCTATATAAAATGATCCAGTTATGTCGAATATCGAAAGGAGCGGCATTTTTCCAGGGACATCCTCGTACTCAAGGCTACTTAAGGGTCTTCTGTCTTATAATTCTTATTCTTTGCTGCTTCTTCTTTTAAACTAGTGATAAGACATACTTCTTTCTAGGGAGATCTTTGTACTTAAGGCGAGTTGAGAATCTCCCATCTCATCACATTTATTTTTTATGTTGCTTCTATTTCTGGTTAGCAACAACCACAGTTCAGTCCTTTCGAAGGTTAAAAGGTGATATGTTTTTCCAGAGACGTTTTCGTATTCATTGTCATTTAAGAAGCTTCGATCTTACTGTACTTATTCTTTAACTTACTTTCGTATCTAGTTAGTGATATTAAAGTGGGGACCTTTTCCAGAGACGTCGACATAATTACTC
The DNA here is from genome assembly GCA_940337035.1 of Agriotes lineatus. Lineage (NCBI taxonomy): Eukaryota > Metazoa > Arthropoda > Insecta > Coleoptera > Elateridae > Agriotes > Agriotes lineatus. The sequence continues at coordinate 86,020,200 of OW679203.1, forward strand.
CCGGCGAATATGTTATGATATATTTCTATTTCCTTAAGTTGCCTTCAGTTGTGGTTAGTAACTGGTATTGTTCTTTCGTTTTGAATATTGTATATGAAAGGGAGATTTATTGCCAGAGATGCCCATATGCTCAAAATTCTCCTTATTGTTTAAAGTTTTCCAGAGACGACCCGTGCTCAAGGTTAGTTAAAGGTCTTAGATTTTCTTTGTCTTATTCTTTAAATTAGTTCATTTTTTGATGAATAGGTAGCATGGTTCAGTAATTTTTAACAGGGCCAGTGTATATAGGAGAGTACCGCCACGTCCGCCATGTTTATTCCTCTAACATATGCGTCACTTTAAGGTTTGTTGCACAATTCCGTCAATGTGACGTTTGTTGGCAATGCAAAACTTTACTTGAAATTGGCAAGACTGTAAGTCTATGCCAAATTCGATGTTGGCAGGTTAGGTTTTGCGTCAGTTTTGACACAAACTGACGCAAAACATAACCTGCTAACCTCGAATTTGACATAGACTTACAGTCTTACCAATTTTAAGTAAAATTTTAGACATAACTCAGTTATTGCCGATGGGAACAAAAATGGCGGAATTTTCACGGATCAAAGAATGGCGATACTCTCCTATATACACTGGCTCTGATTTTTAACATGTCGAGATTTTTTCCAGATACGTTGCCATATTCACTCCCAGCTAACTAATCTACTATAATATTCTTCATATTCCTTAAGTTGCCTTCAGTTTTGGTTAGTAATGGGCATGGTTGTACATTTTGAATATTTAGAAGCAATATTTATTTCCAAAAACCTTCTCCATACTCAAGATTAGTTCCTGGTTAAAAGTTTGGGTGGTTCAGTCATTGAATAAAATAGAAATAGAAGCGCTTTTCGAAGATGTCCTCGTACTCAAGGTCGGTTAAGAGTTTTTAATCTTCTTCTTCTTAAGTTGTTTCCCCCTCTGTTCATTAATTTAGAATATTTGAAAGAAATACCTTTCTCCAGAGATGTAACGCACTTAAAGTCAGTTAAGGGTCTTCAATGTTCTTTTCGCATCCCTGTTGGTTCTATTTCTGAATATTGAAAAATTATTTCCAGAGACATTATGAGATTTGCAACTGGATGCCGGACGAATCCAAGTTCCCTCCTTACATCCCCCCCGGCAGCTATATGGTGCAGCTGAAAATAATTCAAGAAGGGGCGGAACTCGCCATTCTAGACTGGTACATAAAAATCGAGAAGAAGTTCCATTATGTCTAACAGGTCTAACAAGTATTGTTGAGTTTTAAGCGACAGGCACTAGAAGCGCACCAATGTGTGAGAAATTGTTAACTTCACCTTGTTGATTTACGTTGTCGCACTATAACTGCTAAATTGTATTAACTGTATTACATTAGCACTGCTTGTGTGTAAATAAGAATAAAATAAAAGTCTTCTTCGTTTAATGGTTTACTTTTGAACTTAGAATAATTCGAAGAAAATTGTAGCAAGCTATGTGTGCTGGATTGGCCCATAGTTCCTATATTTTCAACAGTCCACTTGTTTTCAATTAAATATTTTTATAAATTATTTATTGTAAAACTGGGGGTCATTCAGGATGCTATTCTGCTGCTTAGGTGTATAGTTATTTGCTTAATACCGTGCACACAGGTGAGTGCCCTGGGCATCATCGCAGTAACAGCGAGTTTAGCAATAATTAATAGTGACTGTTCGGGAATAAAAGTCAGTTAAGGGTCAGTTAAACTGCTTGCTCTTTCTCTTACTATTATAGGCCAGTGGCATGTTTGTAACCACAAAGTAGTTCTATGAGTCCTCTTTACTCGTAGGTAGGTGGCTAGCCTACTTCTGTGAAGTTAGCACCACAACTTCAAAAAATTTTGTTTTTTTCAAGAGTTCCCGTTGCACCCCAAAGAGTTCTAGAGTTCCTTGCTATTTTTAAAAATAATTCTATGTATTTAAGAGAAAAAAATGTGGATCGAAGATTAGGGGTGCTAACTTCACTTTTTCCTGGGACAAATACCACTATAACTCTTTTTCGGTCATACTCATTGAAAAATGTCTCAATACTTTTCGACAGACCTCGTCGGGGTGCCACTAGAACTCTAACAAAAAATAATAATTTTCAAAAAAAAAAATCTTTTTGAATGGAAAAAATACCTTTCTTAAATTTTTTAAAATTCCGGTAGTTCTAATGGGAGTTCTAGTAGCATCCCGGACGATTTCTATCGATAACTCTAATAAAAATTTTTGATAGGACTCGAAGTAAAAGGTTACGCGTATTTTTGTGTTAGCACTTTTACAAAACGACCAATTCTTGGAAGAAATTTTTTAAAGTTCCTGTAGTTCTAATGGGAGTTCTGGTAACACCTCGCGGAGTTCTATCATTAATTATAAAATAAAATGCTTTCAAGACTTCGTCGTTTTGTAAAGATACTAACACAAAAATAAGCGTAACTTTTTTACTTCGAGTCCTACCAAAAAATATTATTAGAGTTATCGATAGAACTCGTTGGGATGCTACTAGAACTCCCATTAGAACTACCGGAACTGTAGAATATCTAAAAAGGATATTTTTTCCATTTATAATTTTTTTTTGAAAATCGTAAGTTTTTGTTAGAGTTCTAGTGGCACCCCGACGAGTTCTATCGAAAAGTATGAAGCCATTTTACAATAAGTATGACCAAAAAAGAGTTATAGTAGTATTTGTCCGAAGAAAAAATGAAGTTAGCACCCCAAATTTTCGATCCACATTTTTTTCTCTTAAATACATAGAGCTATTTTTAAAAATATCAAGAAATTCTAGAACTCTTTGAGATTCAACGGAAACTATTAAAAAAATTAACATTTTTTGAAGTTGTGGTGCTAACTTCACAAGGGTGCCTAGCCTTGCTCGTCGAAAAGGTGGAAGAGTTCTCTTGTTAAGGATTAATAACTACCACAGGTGTTACGTGGTAGTCGGGGTGCGTACGATTTTAAAATCTCATAGTCGGGAATTGAAGCCGGACCGGTTGCTTGAGAGGTGAGAATTTGCTGGCTGGGCTACCAGCTCAAAGTAATTTTTATGTATAAGATATAAAGACAATTTTAGATTTAAGCAGAAAACATGTTATGAAAATTTATTCCTTTATGTAAAATTGTAACTAATACTTGTTTCCTTTAAACAAATTCAGATCGCGGTTACTAAGCAACGCGATGCATTTTTGTTAATAATAAAAATTTAATTCATGTAATTGACAGGTTGTGGGAAAATTGTGCTCCTGAAAATTCATTGTTTTAATATTGCAGTGAGAAATATTTAAGTCAATAAAGTACAGAGTTAAAGTATTTTATATAATTGCAATTTTAAACAATAATAAAACTATTAAATGCATTAGTAATGAAATGCGAGAAGCAGTAATTCGTCGGATAAAGGCATGCAAAAGCAAAACATATCTGGGAGGGTTTGAATTTGAAGCTTCAGTAAAACAATACAATCAAAATGATAGGTTTGTGCATATTTAAAGCCAGACCAAAAGAAAGTAATTGACACAAAAGGTTTGTTATGTGCATACTAAAGAAGTTATTAATAAAAGCAAGGGCTAGTGAAAATGCGAGCAATCTGAAAGGTAGATGAAAGCAAGATAAGGGGATAGAAAATAGCAAAAGATAAATTCAGAATTAGGCAACGGAAGAGAAGCTTAAAGGCAAGTGACGTGTAAAATGGTGAACTCAAATACCAGTGTAATAAAAAACAAAGTGCAAAAAGCAGAGCAGTGATTTTAAAACGTTGGTGTGTGTAACGAGAAGGAACAATGAAGTAAACGACAATATCTAGATTTAAGAAAATGTTAATTTAAGATTTATGTATTCAAACTTTACTCCGTTCATAGTTATTTGTTATCAAAACTAATTTTTAATTAATAGCAGAAGATCACGGTAACATCGCAACGTGATGCTTTTTTGTTGTTAATGAGGAGAACAATTGCAATAAAATTATTTGAAGCGTCGGCAAATTTGTGCTCCATTTTAATTAATGTTTTTACGATAATGAAAGTGTCTTATCAATATAAAAAGTGGTCCATTTTATTGTACAAGTGTGCGGCCAGTCGTGGGAGTGTTTGTGTAGCGTTTCACAATATAAAATTTAAATGTGTCCAAATAGTCTCCGAGTGGGAACGGCAGTCGATCACCTGAATTTTCCGAAGTTCGTCTACGACCAATCTAACCAACGGAAGCCAGAGATCTGCACTGCAATAAGTCAGCGGGGTCTGCAAGAGCTTCCAAATCAACATTTGCGGCCAGGGAAACGTCTACAGGACATTACAAACTGGCGCCCAACGTGGGGCTCAAACACGCAACCCTGAGATTAAGTGTCTCATGCTCTACCGGCTAAGATAGCCAGGCCCAGTTTGTAATGACCTGCCTGTTTGTTATTTATTGTTGGACACAATTTAATGAGTTAAATTAGGGCATATCGCCACACAATTCTCAGGTTAATTTATTATTGTGCTTACTTTGCCTGTCAGTTATTTAAGGCTAGTTAAAATGCAATGTATTAGTGAATGTTTAAATGCCCCTCTTTATATTTTATTGAATTGCAATATTTTCAACTAGCTCACGGCAGAACACAGAAACTTTTTTCTCAGTTGGGATCAAAATTTGACTATATTCATAAATTAGTAGTTCAAATGTGCGGTTCTAGTTCATATCATGCACAACATCGTAAATTGATATTTAACACAAAACTTTTGCTAGTGCAATGAACGTTACTTTGAATGTTTTAATAGTAAAAATAGGCGTTGGAGCGTCAGGTAAATAATTTTAATATTCCGCTTAGCAACAAAACTTCGACTTATTTGTTATAGGATGACGTAGGACCCACGCCAACAAGAAATTGTTTCTGATGCTTAAAAAGCTTCGCAAAAACGCAGATTCTGATGACGCCTTCCAACTTGCGAAGCCCACGGAATATTTGGACTCTTGGAAAAGGGCTAGGTCTCTTCAGCAATGTTTATTCTTGTATTTAAATAGGTTTCCCGACTTCTGATACTTGAATTGCAGTTAGTTTCTACCTTGTAAAAATGGCCGCAATTTACGCTGCTCAAATTTCTCAGCCTCTAGACATTTTCTTGGCCGCAAATGTTGTTTGGGATGCTCTTGCAGACCCCGCTGACCTGTTTCAGTGCAGATCTCTGGCTTCCGCTAGATAGATTGGTCGTAGACAACTTTGGAAAATTCAGGTGATCGGCTGCCGTTCCAACTCGGAGACGAATTGGACACATTTTAATTTTATCTCGTGGAACCCTACACAAACACTCCCAAGACTGGCCGAACACTTGTACAATAAAATGAACCACTTTTTATATTGTTAAAACACTTTTATTATCGTAAAAACATTAATTAAAATGGAGCACAAAATTGCCCAAGCTTGAAATAATTTTATTGCAATTGTTCTCCTCATTAACAACAAAAAAGCATCACGTTGCTATATTACAGTAATCTTCTGATATTAATTAGAAATTAGTTTTGATAACAAATAACTATGAACGGAGTAAAGTTTGAATACATAAATCCTAAATTAACATTTTCTTAAATTTAAATATCGTCTTTTGCTTCATTGTTCTTTCTCGTTACACACACAAACGTTTTAAAACCACTGCTGTGCTTTTTGTACTTTGTTTTTTATTACACTGGTATTTAAGTTCACCATTTTTACATGTCACTTGCCTTTAAGCTTTTCTTCCGTTGCCTAATTCTGGATTGCTCTTTGCAATTTTCTATCCTCTTATCTTGCTTTCATCTACCTTTCAGATTGCTTGCCTTTTCACTAGCCTTTGCTTTTATTAATAACTTCGCTTCTTTAGTATGCACATAACAAACCTTTTGTGTCAATTACTTTCGTTTGGTTTGGCTTTAAATATGCACAAACTTGTCATTTTGATTGTAGTATTTTACTGAATCTTCAAATTCAAACCCTCCGAGATATGCTTTGTTTTTGCGTACCTTTATTCGACTAATTACTGCTTCTCGCATCTCATTACTAATGCAGTTAATACTTTTATTATTGTTTAAAATTGCAATTATATAAAATACCTTAACTCTGTGCTTTATTGACTTGGTTAAATATTTCGCACTGCAAACAGAGCCAAATTGATTACTTAAAACCATTTCAGTATGAATTAATTATTTGTCACATATAAAAAGTATACTATTTTGTTCAAAAAGTTACGGGGCACAAGTGGAAGTGTAATCAAAGGGTTCCCCAGTATAAAATTATAAATTTGACCAAACCAACTTCGGCTGAGCGACGACACCGAGCACCTGGAAAATTCGACCTGCGACAGCGTGCCATTCGAGCTGCAGAAGCCAGGGGTTTTCAGTCCAACAGGCCAAGGAGCTGTGTACGAGCATCCCATAGCAACATTTGGGGCTAGGGAAGCGACTTCAAGTGGATAAAGCCATGGGCGTCACCTGCAACCCGGTCTGAGGCAAAAATCGGCCTAAGTTATAAGGTAGGATTTGGCATGTTTTTGAGTGGAATAGCGGAATAGAGTCATCGTGTGTCCGAGTTTCCAGATTTGTCCCAGTTTGAGTAAATTGCATGGCGTCGATAGAAAATGCGCTTTTGTCAGAAATTGAAGCGATCGCAGAAAGTGGAACAAAATAGTAACTGGTGTCGTTTACGTCACATCTAAAACAAAATTGAGATAGTTGTTGCTAAGCGAGAGTTTTAATTCAATTTACCTGATTGTTCGTTGCACAGTTTACACTTTTGAATCGTAAAATAAACGCTTTGTGCTCTAACAACCTGCTGTGGTAAATGTCAAATTTGTGAGGTTATGAGTAATCGAAGCAAGTACTAAAGCTGCGTATTTAAGCTAACCTGAGTCAAATATTTTAAGCAATCATTTCAAATAAGACTCAAATTTGAACCAAACCTGCGAGATTAGTCTAGCGTTTTGCCAGAGCAAGCCCAGACTATTATTGCAATTTGATAAAATATAGAAAAGTGCAATTAACCATTTTATTAAAGTATCATAAATACATTTCATTTTGATTAGCCTAAAATACTGACAGGCAAAGTTTAACATTTCTCAAATTTAATCAGAGTACCCTGGGTGGTGTGGTGATTTGCCCTATTTAGTTACTTATAATTTTCACTAAACACTTAATTAATAGAGGGCATTATTACAATATATTAATAAACGTATAAAAAGGTTTTCAGTTTTTCCTTTAAATCTCCCATCAGCAAACATTACATATGGACACCTTGTGCCCGCTATGGCCAGCACTTGTGTCTTTTCTTTAAGTGTTTGTTATCTTCCGTTATCATTGTTCAAAGCAAGTAGGTACATTTATTGCGATTTCTTCAGGCGCATTGCCGCCCTCCGGGGTCCAATTTGAGCTAGCCATTTGAAATACTAAAAGTTTACACATTGATACTGAGCACTTTTTATTACTGTTATATATTTACCCGAAACGTCTGTATCAAAATTGACACCCAACTGATTAGGCTGTATCAATCTAAAATTTCACTTGACGACTTTTCTTAGAAAAATCGTTAGAGCATCCCTCATTAACATGACAAACCTTTTTACTTCACAACGTTAAATCTAAAGTTAACCACTTCTTATAGTCAAAACGCGATTTATTTCTATTTTTCTTGGTCCCAGCGTGCTATTTTGGGTCACGCCGTCCATTTATTTCTGGCTGTTTACATGTCGAGGTCGTTGCGACTGTATTTGGTTGCAACGCTTAGTTTTTTCTAAGCAAATTATCGATCTGTCTTTGGGCTCGTTGGATCACGATGTCCTTTGTTTCTCATGTTTGCAGGTATGCCGGTATGTGTTGCTTGTAAAACGCGTTTTTTTTGCCAGCGTCCCTCACTGAACGAAAGTAGAATTTCGTTGTGTCCTCTGACTTTAGTTCAGAGCTTGTTTTATAATGGTTGCGTCGGTTCAGTATGCCATAGTTTCAGATGAAAAATTGACAGATATTTAAATTTAAATTCATTGCGTATTAAGGATTTGTCTCCCCATCGTACTTGTTGCGCAACGAGTTCTATGTGACCGGCTTTTGCTTTACTTTAGATTTGTGTTTGTTTATTTTTGTGTTGATCGTTGTAACTAGGCACTCACGTTACAAATGATATCGCCAACCCCTCCCGTTATTAAAGCGCCGTTGTAAATTTGGAAGCTTTTGTATCTGGAAGTTTGTACTCTGGAAGAGTTTATGTGCATTGTCAAAGTTAAACATGAACCTGTGTCTATTGTTCAATACGAAACTTAAATGCACAGGCTAATCTTGGATTCTACTCTAAACTTTGCTCCAATTTTTCCTGTGCAATTACGGTAGAAGCGAGTGCTTCTTGTTAGAATTTAAAAGGCTGAGGTCCGAATTAAAGAAAGATATTGATAATTGCTATAAAAATTATGTAACTAATATTGAAAATTCTATTGTTGAAAATAATGAACCAAATATATTTTGGAATTTTATAAAAAATAAAAGACAAAATAGTGATGATTTTATTCAAAGGTATACACTAAATGGTAAACTATTTTCAGGAAATGCTAACATTTCTGACGGGTTTGCACAATATTTTTCCAGTACTTATGACGAAAGAGCGCCTGATAATAATAGTAACAACAACTCTCAGTCAGGTCACTATGTACAGAACATGTTGAATATAGATTCGATAAATTTGACAGACATTATAAAAGCCATAAAAAAATTGAAAAATACTAGGAGTTGCGGAGTTGATGGTATACCAAGCTTTATTTTCAAAGGATGTGCTGAGAGTTTGTCTTTTCCATTATTAATAATTTTTAATTTATCATTGAAACTCTCTATCTTTCCAAGAGCGTGGAAGAGGTCCAAAATAGTACCAATATTCAAGTCAGGCGATAAGAGCAACATTAAAAATTATCGGCCGGTTGCAGTGCTGCCTGCTCCTGCAAAGATATTTGAATATATAATATATGACAAAATTTATTCTCATGTAAGTAGCGTGTTATCAAGCACAAGGCATAGTTTCTTAAAAAAAAGATCAACAACTACAAACTTAACGGTGTTCGTAGATGAAGTCAGCTCTGAAATTGATAAGGGCCGCCAAGTAGATGTTATCTATACTGACTTTCAGAAAGCATTTGATAAAGTTGATCACAATATTTTAATAAACAAATTACAGTTGTTTGGGTTTTCAATGAAATTGTTAGACTTTATCAATTCTTATCTCAGACACCGTGAGCTATTAGTGTTTTATCAAGGTGCTTTCTCATCTATGTTTTATGCTACGTCTGGTGTGCCTCAGGGCTCAAATTTAGGACCCTTGTTTTTCTTATTGTTTATTAATGATTTACCAAGTGTGGTTAAACATTCAAAATGCCTTCTTTATGCTGATGACTTAAAACTATACAAAAGTATTTATAACGAACAACAGGCACTACAGCTACAAGATGACATAAATAGCATTTTTAAATGGAGTTGTGAAAACAAGTTGAATTTTAATTTTTCTAAGTGTTTTATAATGAGCTACACATTAAAAAAAAACTTCATAGACTCTCATTACGTAATTAACGGTAACGAATTGCAAAGAATTAGCAACTTTAAAGATCTTGGGGTTTATTTTGCAACTGATCTTAACTTTAAACATCACATTGAAAAAACGGTCAATATTTGTAATAAGAACCTAGGGTTTATAATTAGAAATACATATCTATTCCGTCAAACTGAACCTATGATCGTACTGTTTAATTCCTTAGTAAGATCTCATCTTGAATACGCTTGTACTGTCTGGTCTCCTTATACACAAAGTCTACAGCAATATATTGAAAAGGTACAAAATAAATTTATTAGATTTTTATATTATAAAAAATTTGGCGTTGGTCCTGAATTTGAGTCTTATCAACCAATACGTGAGCTATTTAACATCCAAACATTGCAACATAGACGAACGTCATTAATAATCATTTTTGCATACAAAATTTTGAATCATCACATAGACTGCTCTTATCTACTTTCAGAAATTGCATTTCGGGTGCCTCCTCATGGAATTCGACCTACTTTTTCTTTTTATATTCCGCTGGTGAGAACTAATATTCGGTTGTTTTCACCTGTTATTAATATGTGTACCATTATTAATAAATATTACCAATACTTTGATTTATTTGGAGCATCAATAAACCGCTTGAGAACGATATTAGATTCCACGAATTTAAGATCTTAACTATGGGATTTTTTTTTATTATTCTTTCCCCCCTTGCATCTTGCATCTTGATTTGATTTTAATTTGAAATCTGTTATCTGTTTATAAATATATCACTAGTTATTAGTATATTATTTTTAATTTTATATTTTATAAGTTACGAGCTAAGTTTACGTTTAAAATTTATATGTATAAGAAACATGTAATTAGGCTTATTTGCCTGTTTGTTTCTATTAATAAATAATAATAATAATAACTAAACGTCTGCCTATCGTGGTGGTATTTTATTGACTTGATTTTGCTTGGCTTTACGGCGTCACTGTGCATTTTCACTATTTACTAATTAGTAATAAACTTGTTTGCAACGTAAGCGTTTGAATATATTTTTGTGCTGCTCTAATGCAATTGTTTTTTGTGCCAATTTAATTCTTATGCGAATTCTTGCATATTAGGATATTTTTCACCAACACTTGACTCTTTGAAGCTCCTGCAATTAGCTTGTAGCATTTGAATTGGTAGTACATTTAGCTTTCGCATATTGATGTTGCCCCTAATATAATTTTATTCATGGTGCCCTTGGTTTTATATACGGCTAATTCCAGTAACTTATGTAACCAACTTCTCCGTGACTGTTTCACGCCGTGTACTTTCGGCTACGCAAATTCAACACAAGTTTAAAGGTCCTCTTAAGCAAATTTTAAAACTCACCAGTGCGCCTTAGTAATCTGAACACCCTTTGATATCTTATTAGAGAACCACACATTGTTTATACTGTAGCTGGTCGGTCTTCTTACTTGCAAATGTAGCCTGAACATTTGTTTGGTATTATATAAAGCTGATTTTCAATATTTGAAACTGAATTGTTTGAATCTTGAGCATAATTACTGTCTTGCTCGCAGCACACTATAATATCTCAGTCAAAAATATTATATAAGTTTAAGTAACGAACTAAGAATATCCTATACGGCAGTATTGTCCGCTTTTACTGTCACAAGAAAATCGTATAGTTATGTAAGTGTTTATTTAATATCAACGCCGGTCTAGGAATAAAGAAACGCTTTAATTGCCAAAATGCCAGACAGTACCTTCGTTGCTAAAAGTCGTTATTATGCAGCTTACTCTGAAATACCCTGCAATGAATACTATATAAAGAAGGAAAGCGGAGACAAACATTGATTAACTAAGCTGTTTTATCTCCCAATGATGTTCCGAGTGGTGTAGCTTGAACAAGCGTCCACGTCCGATCAGCAGAGTTAAGCAACGCTGTCTCTGGTCAGAACTTGGATGGGAGTTCCACGGCTGCATCTCTCGGCGCCTCGTGGTACGGCTATCACGGAAAAAAGTTGGTCCCGGCGGTCATACAACATCATGACAGTCGTTAGTGGGGTTGGAAGTCCTCATAACTGCACAGCGACGCCTGTAATTGGCCTAACGGCTGTTGGCTGGGTGCAAATTAAATTAAAATTAAAAATAATTCAATAAACCGACCTTTAATTCTGGAAGTCAGTTTGGCTGTAGTCGTACAAACTTGATAGTTCAGTAAATCAGCGAGGAAGCACTATAAACACTGTGATGCAAATGAATTTTATTCAGACAAGTACACTGCAACTCAACTGAATATCACTTCGCGTACAAGTCGAAAAGTAGACTAAAGCTGTAACTACGTAATAAGATATCGTAACACAGATCATGGATAACTCAATTATTCCTGAAAGTCAGGCAAACCTACGTACATACATGAGAAGCCTGCAGCAGGTCCAGCATTTTGAAACATAATTATCGTCAGCTAATATTAAATGTTAATAAATATGTGCTTACTTGTAATTTATGTAAGAAGTTTCTAGTACAGTCTGTATAAGATCTTTAGGTAAACAGTGATATTTTCATTGTAAATACTTCTCTGCACGTAAACCTTATCAAACCTTACACAAAAATTACGCTGATAAAATAATTTGTAGAAACAGTTCCTACAGCACATACCCAATATCACATAAGATGTCTGCAAAAATTAGGCACGTAATTTAACTCGCCCGGCTTGGCTTACCTAACAGCGTTTATTAAAGTAAGCGGCTAATCCAAAACTGTCACGCGTTTTAATTAAAATGAAAAATCACCAGATTGGGGTAACTCTGAGGCTCATTAGCGGCTTTTGGTTTCCAGCAAGCTGTAATTGTTCGTTTTATGTAAACGTCAACTCTATTTACTTGGCGTAGTTTCATACGCCAACTTTTTAAGCAGGGTGACGTCTTCCTAGCCATTCAAATATAGCTATTTTCAATTGGTATATTTGTTCGCAGTGAAGATATATTTCCTTTTCCCCATTTGTGACCATGTATTCTTCAGTTTGCTTCTGTAGCAAGACGGATTTCTGAGGATTTACTTAGTGCACAACTTGTAGTTGGATTTATTCTTTAAAATCGCTAAGAATTATATTCAATTATGGTAATGGCTGTATGATTTTCTGTAACCTATCTGACTTCTCCAAGATTTGACGGTAGTTCAGACACAACTAACCTTTCAGCGGTATGATATCTCAGGTAAAGAACAGTTTATAGCGTTTACTTTTACGTTGTTTAACGGTTTGCTGAATTTATTTGAGTGTTAATTAATCCCATCATCATTTAATCAAGACGAAGTTTCATTATGTTTAACTAATCTAGCAGGAATTGTGTAACGGGCTTGTTTGTGTCACCTTCGCAGTTAATAATCACCTTGGTATTTAACCATTATTCTGCTAAGAATAAAACTAAACTGTATCTTTTACATTGTAGTAATTAGGTTATAACGTATTGTGTATTTAAAACTTGCAACGAATATTCCGAGCGCTCGAATACTAAAATGCAAGTCAGAGAAATACATCATTCCTTGTGCTATTATTCGAACTGCATGCAACGGAGTAACGTAACGGTTTGGTGTTAATTGTACGCTAGCGGCAGCGCGGGGGACAGACGCGTGTCCAGAAGCGAGCTGTGCTTGTGGCACAAAACCAAAGCGACGCTACGCTAAGTATTTAAGTGGCAGCTTGGGGGATCATCTCAGAGATTCAGCTGCAGTTCATAGACAGAAGTTGCTATTCAGGCTGCCGTTCGAGCGTCAAGGAAATCAGTCCACTTTGTCAACAACCAGGAGCTGATATCCTGGCCGTCTTACTACGAAATAAAGGCAAGTTTAGTTACTGTAATTACATTTTACGAGTGAATGTGTGGCACAGGAAGATATGCAAAACCCAAACCCGTAATAAAGAATTAACTGTTGTTGCAACGCATTGTGCAATAACGGCATTAAGCCAGGACGCGCCCAAAGAATATGTGCGCGTACTTACTGAATTACCAAAGCCAGGCTTAAGCGCTGCATCATCATGTTGACACACCGCTTCAGCTAATTTCGAGCCAATGTAGCCAGGACCGCATTAAACGAACTTGTGTGAGTGCTTTAACATTGCAGGTAGATTAAGCATGAAGCTCGTGAACTGTTCCGTGCTAATATTAACAGCACACATAACATTTATAGATTAACATTGTGTATTCCTTTATGTATTTTCATGCATGTTTGCTTCTTTTACAGATTATATTGAGATGGTTTTAAGTCTACAACTTGGCTCTGTTTGCAGTGCAAAATATTTAACCAAGTCAATAAAGCACAGAGTTAAGATATTTTATGGAATTGCAATTTAAAACAAGAATAAAGTATTAAATGCATTGGTAATGAGATGCGAGAAGTAGTAATTAAGCGGATAAAGGCACGCATAAGCAAAGCATATTTCAGAGAGTTTGAATAAAGTAATATAATTAAATAAAATAGATTTCTGCATATTTAACGCCAGACCAAACAAAATTAATTGACACAAAAGGTTTGTTATGTGCAGACTAAATGAGCGCAATTATTAATAAAAGTACAGGTCAATGAATGGCAAGCAATCTGAAAGGTAAATGAGATCGGAATAAAGGATAATAGAAAATTGCAAGGAGCAATCCCGAAATTAGGCAACGGAAAAGAAAGGAAGCGAGCAACGTGTTTTTCTCAGTTTCCAGTGCATTAATAAGAGCAAGTGAAAAAGCAGAGCAGTGATTTTAAAACATTCGTGTGCGTAACGGAAGGAAAAATGATAGTTATAAACAAAGGACTTTTTTTTAGATTTAAGAAAATGTTGATTTAAGATTTATGTAAGCAAACTTGACTCCATTTATGTATTTTGCTATGAAAACTAATTTCTAATTAACAAAAATTATGGCGGTATCATAGCAACGCGATGCGTTTTGTAAAATAAAAAAGGAGAACAATCGAAGTTATAAATTAAGGCAGTTTGAGAAAAATTGTGCTCTCGTAAAATTAATATTTTTGCAAATGAAAAGTGTTTCCCAGTTATAAAAAGTATTGCATTTTATTGTACTCATCACCGTATACCAGTGGAAGTGTTTGTGGCAGTTTTCGCCACGATAAAAGTATAAATTTCTAATCTCATCTGCGACTGAAGCTCGGCAGCCGACAACTGAAAATTGAGAACTTCGATTCCGGCACAGTTAAGCAGCTGAAGCCAGAGGTCTGCACGGCATCACATCAGCGGGGTCTTCAGAAGCATCCTGAGTGAAAGTTGCAGCCAGGGGAGCGTTTCCAGGAGAGAAATTTTTGCAGCGGCACCTTCCGATTATCTTCGTGCCAAAGTTGAAAATTTACCAAGGTAGAAATTATTTATTTATTTATTTATATCGCACTTAGGCAACAGCCGTTAGACCAATTATAGGCGTCGCTGTGCATTTATGGGGACTTGCAACCCCACTAACGACTGTCATGATGTTATTATGGCATCCGGGACCAACTATTTCTATGCAGCCGTACCACGAGGCACCCATCGAAGCAGCCGTAAAACTTTCATCCAAGTTCTGCCCAGAAAGAGCATTGCTTAACTCTACTGATTGAAGATAATCTCTGAAACTTCTTTGTGGCGTGAATTCATAATTCATATTTCTTATATGGGTATTTCGCCACTCTGCAAATTAAAATATTAAATAACGAAAATATTAACAACGAACGTTTCGAGGGACAATCTGCCCTCGTTATCAACGAATAACAATTAAAACTAACAAGAACTTATCTTTTTTTCACTGGAAGAAAAAAAGATAAGTTCTTGTTAGTTTTAATTGTTATTCGTTGATAACGAGGGCAGATTGTCCCTCGAAACGTTCGTTGTTAATATTTTCGTTATTTAATATTTTAATTTGCAGAGTGGCGAAATACCCATATAAGAAATATGAACTACTGATTGAACTTGAACGCTTGTTTAAGCTACACCACCCGGGACCTAATTATCTGTAAATTTGAGCGTTGGCGTTCGGGAAACTTATTAAAATACGAGATTAAACCTTGCTGAAGAGGCCTATCGCATATCCAAGGGTCCAGCTACGCCGTAATAATCCAAAAATTGCATGGCGTTAGTAATTTTTGAAAATTTTGCAACGATTCCAAGCAGCAGAAACAAGTAAATGGATGGCGTCTTATCTACGTCATTCCTGTAAGAATGAAGTAGAGGTTTTGTTGCCAAGCGATAATTGAACCAAATTACCTGACGATTCCTTGTTGGTTTTGCAATTTGACAGATTGTAAATTTTATCTACCAGAACCGCGTAGTTGCTCAAGGACGAATAATCTAAAATAAACTACTGATTTGTGAATATAGTGAAATTCTGAACCCAACCTGAGATAAGCAGTTTTGTGTTTGCGGAGAGCTAGCTTAAATAATATTGCAGTTCAATGAAATAGTAAGAAAGGGGCATTCCACCATTTTATTTTGAACATCAGCTAACACATTTCCTTTTAACTAGCCTTAAATTACTGACAGGCAAAGTGAGCACAGTACAAAAATCAACCTGAGAATTGTGTGGTGATTTGCCCTAATTGTTAATTTTCTAATTAAAAATAACCTTAATAAAATAAAAGGCAGTCATTACAATATATATTTTTATGTAAACTTTTTGGTTTTTATTTCTAGCAGGGTTTCCATGTATAATTACAGCATTATAGATGATCACAAGCAGACCGGCGAGAGCAATAATTTACATTAAACTTAGCTGCACTGAGGTAAGAGCGGGTCTTATACTTCTACGACTGAGTTGACTAGCAAACAAGGTTATTATAAATTCATAGTTTAGTACGGTATAGGGCACAGGAAAAGCCACATTACAGTTTACGCTGTTCAACGCAAGGGCTAGATAAAAGTACCACTACAATTGCTGAGTTTTAAGCGACATGCACCGCAAGCGCACCGATGTGTGAGAAATTCTTATTTTCACCTTGTTGATTTACGTTGTCGCGCTATAGCCGTATTTATTTAGCACGTCTGTAACCATTGTACTAGTTCGTACGTGAACCGAAATATTTGTATTGCACTATATATTTTTCGGTTTGGTGTCCTATTATTTCCTCATACGGGGACCATTCAGTATATTTTCGGTATATTAAAGCCGGCAATTTAAATCAAACGTCGTTTTCGTACAGCACTCATTATAAGTGTTTCATTCGCTGTGTATTCCATTTAAATATAGCTTTCGTTTTGTGTCGACTACCTGGGATAGTTTTGGGAGACATTTCACGGTAAGTCTTGGAACCTGGAGCCCTAAAATTTCGTTTACTTGCAACGATCAAACGAATTTACTCTTTTGCGACTTCCGTTCTCTAGTTGGGCGCTTCTTCATTACATCAGTTGGCTCATAATATAAACTTTACAGTTTTGACTCTATACCTGCTTGAAGAGATTTTCAATACTTGTTTTTTGTGTCATTGATAGATGTATATCGTTAATCAATCTTTAAGCTTTTTGTATTACAAGCTCTTGCACTGAAAGCATGTCAATGTTTGTCAATATTTGCTCAAATAAAACATAAATAAGAAACTTTTGGCTGATGTGGTTTGGTATACTAGCTATCGAGTTGCTTGCTATTAAAGTAGTGAGAACGTCTCCATTCTATCGTTCCAGCAGATCGAAATCTAGCGCCTCGTTTTGGGCGCTATCCGATGGCAATTTACTGCCAGCACGTGTATCAGTTTCCACGTTATTAAATGTAAACAGGGTGCCGTTATCTTGCCAATTATCTACAGGATAATGCGGCGCATGAATCAATATCGTGTTCGAGCGCTTTTGCAGCAAACATCACGTACAAAAATCCTCTTGCACCACTTAGCGCCCTAGAATATTAATTACCGTCGTAACAAGGCGCCTTTTGTTGCTTAATGCCGGCTTTGTACATGAGGCAGGTTTAATAATAAAGTTATTATGTTGAAACTTGTACCTATTGTGCTTGGAACAATGCTCGAGGATCCACAACCAGACGAGGACAAGAGTGCAGCCTACACAAATGATGTATTTGGGAAATGCAACACGTCAGCTGGTTTCAGGTTACAGAATAAAGTTAGATCTGTTATTGAACGAAGGGAACCCAATATGTGGAAACAATAAGGCCGCATTTGCATAAGGGCAACAAAAGCCATTGTAGCTTTTCAGGGCAACGAGTCTGAAGTGGACGTTGAATTGGAATCACTTTACATGGAAAGAAAATTGCGAGGTTGTCCGTTTGAAACGATTTGGAGTAAATAAGAACAGCAGAGGTCTGAGCAAATCTAAAAATAACTTGGCCTATGCTCAGACCGTCCATTTCTATCGCACAATCGTTTTACACTTCATATCAATTGCGGAGATAACGCGATTACTGCGGAATATTTGAAAGGCTGCATTTAGAAAATGTACCAACCAGCTGCTAGGGTCTTCTGCTCAATTACGGAATAATTCGATAATCTTGGAGAAAGGACTTTTGCCTCTAAACCATCTGCTGCTCCATTAGCACTAGTTTTGTTCCATTTGTTATCCACGGTATAGAGAAGTATACCAAAAATAAAACATAGCGGTGGAAGGTACTTTTCCACAAATCATACATCATTAGAGAAATTGACTTAAACTTTACTGTAATAATTTAACAGAAACAAATAAAATTATAGTGGAATATGATACACTGGAAAAATAAACAGATGGCAATCTCACTAAAATTTTCAATCCAGGTACCCCCTATTCCACTTTAAAAGCTGAAGCACAATTACACTACTACAATACCAAGCAAGATTCTTTCCATAACTTTTAATGGAACAACAAATTATCGTGGAAGAACAACCATACCTCAGAGAAGATTGATTTTGTACTCACCAGGTGAGCACAGTAAGGAAATATTTAGAATATTGAGCACCCTCATATTTACTTTTAGTATATTTCCTAAGAGCATTTGGCTGCTTTAAAAATGAGATATCATCTAGAAAGTACTTAGAATCGTTTAAAAATCCTTGCCGCTGCTAGCTTTTGAATGCAAGCGCCAGAAGGAACAGCGAAATTCATTTTTCCCGCGTTAGTCGGGGCAGATTAGTAATTGATATATTCGAGTGCAAAAGTGGAGCGCATTATTTTCTTCCGTGAATATCGCTGTATGAGGACACCTTACTGTGCTAGTTTTAGGCAAAATACGACGATTATGAGATATTCAGCTATCGCAAAACGCAGTCGATATTCTTGAAATTGCGAATCCCGTTTTGTTTTTAAGTTTCGCAGAGTTTTATATCGACCGATGTTCAGACGCATTCAAAGGTACATTCGATACCATATTCTGATACTCCCTGTATAACAGCCAAACCATCGATGCTCTGTATCTCCATCTATCGTTTTGCGACCCTCCGGCATCCCCGCAAAAAAAACGTTTCGATTATTGCATGTGCATTCACATTATTTACTCGTAGAAAACCTGTAAACTGTCGCTGTTCATTCATTCTCAATTCTCCGAAGTAGCCCTAAAGGGCCTGCCTTCACATAGTTTGTAGAACCAGTCAGAAGATCGCTCGACGACAGCCCGTGCAGTTTTCCTTCTGCCTTCTAGTTACGAGCCCCATTTACAAACCCTCAAATCTTACTCAATTTTATTATTTTATGCTGCATATGTAATTTCGCAATAAATTAAGTTACAGTTGATTACGATTTTGCATATGTAAATTATCGTCAATTTTGATGCCTTATTCCAACTATTTCTTTTGCCGATATTACTAAAGCGTTATATGTAACTAGTAATATCACTTTAGACGACTTCCTAAGCTTCCATAAAACCCTTAACCATCGGAGTCCAAAAACTAGGTCACATATGACCTAGGTATGTGTTTTTTTCTCTTGAAATTAATTTCCGTTAGCTTCTATGATGCTATGACTTTCAAATAGATCATAAAAGACCTACTCAAGGTATCATACAATGAAATTCGGGACTAAGTAACAGGTAATACAATGTGGACTAACCAAAGACTTACAGGATTTCGTCTTCCTGAAGAATCTTTGCTTACTCGAGCACTTTATATCAATGTCAAAAACCAACGAATTGGAAGTGAATCAAAGAAACGACAAAAATCTGTTAGTGTAGATGAGCAACTAAGACAAATTTGAAATTCAAATATTAACAGAATAAGAGAAAACTAAAAATATTTAAGGGCAACATAAGTTCTATACTATTATGTTTGTGAAGCGTTAAAAACCACACACCATTGTAACACCCTTTTATCAAAGTTATTAGACTACCACATTGCCATAGTTTGGAGTCACTAGCACAGATTTTTATCAAGCGCAGGTAGTGAGCCAGAAAATAGGAATGAACTCACCATAGTTACGGCAGTAGATTTTTCAAATTTGTAAGACTTTGGTAAAGGCAGCTTTGAATTGCTTAAGTAGAACGTATGGTAGGTACTATTGTGACTTTTCGCTTTTCTACAAATTGAATTAGAACTGTATTAAGCTCATGTTCAAAAATGTAAAGCGCTATGCGCCACAAAGGCACCTTAAGCTACACTGGGCCATAAAGTCCTCACCGGGGGCTACATAATCAAATGGCCATCTCGTCAGCCCACAAAAAGCACTTAGAGAAAGCCCGCCATCCGACAAGCGCTAATGAGAAGCCGTTCAGTTTATTTTCTGTACACTTGCAGTCTTAAAACATCACATATCGAACACTTTCAGGTAAAATATAACCGCCATTAAAACATATGATAGTAGTATGTCGAAGGAGAGAAGAAACAACGCTGTGATTGCGGTCGCTACAGGCAAATCGTCGAGACTCAGGTTGGGATGGCGTCCTCCTGGGCGTTCAAAGCTCCAGCATTGTTTCACCAGCAGGCCTCCAGGAAAGAACTTTGTTTATTTGTATATATATATTAGATGGGTTTTATTCGTTGTTATACGCTAGAGTTACGAATAAAGCTTGTTAAATCAATAAATTCGATTTTAGAAACTTCGGATCGCTACTAACTCTGGTTTTGAGCTACCTCCGTGCCATTGTAAGGCGCTATTTTTTAAAGTAAAATTAATCAAATGCAGAAAGTTGGCAACACCATCATATAATGCTTTTAAGTAAAAGTAAACAGAGCTCTCTATTTCAAATTACTATGTTATCAGCAACATTTTATCGAAAATCGCTCATAGAGAATAGTGCAGTAGTGTACTTCTAAGCCACATTGTCAGATTGATAATCGATGTAAGAATTTAGAATTTTAAAACTTAGTCAACCGAAATTGCTTATTACCTTATGAACGAACCTTTCGAAACACTGCTTAATAATAGTTTAATTTTCTATCAGTTAGCCTTGAAATGAGCTGTGATGCTTTAATGGAGACACTGATGGGATATCCTCATGAGCTTAGTGTGGGCGAGTGCCGTGGAAATTCTCTGGAATTAAAGTGGGCAAGGAACTAAGAACAAGCTCTAGCTAAATGAGAATGCAAAGCCGCGGATTAAGACCGCGAGATCTAAGTTTCGCCAAAATTTACATATGGAGATGGGGTCCCTTTCCAATAACAATCGAGACGTTTGAAAACTTAATTTATATTTGTTCCCTGGGCTGGGACATTCCAGGAAATTTGCTCATTTCCTGTTACTCAATTACGTATCAGCTTACAAAATTGTTTGGGCGTTGCTTCATTGCTATTAAGGCTTTTTGTGCTCCTTAGAAGAATAAAGTTTTGAGGCGCGTAAAAGCAATTTGTATGAAAATAATGAATGCAAAGATTGAGTTCTGGGTGTTTTCACGCCGCTTTTTTACTAATTAAATAAGGTAAATCATTTTCTCGTGTTTTATAAACAAGGACATTACGATTGACGTGACTACTTTTAAAATAATATTTCAAGCCAGTTGTGTTTGTATTAGATACCCTGAAACGTTTTCAAACAGTAACAAGCAAACGAAGTTTGTAATAACTTGGTCTCGCAATGAGAAAAAAGCGTTAATTTAAAAACTTAGTAATACAAGTTATGTATATCTATTGTTAATACCATTACGAAGAAGGAGAGATGAGGCTGCTGAACAAAAAGGGTCCTGCGAATATAATTGAGCCACTAAGAAGTAAGAATGTTTAGAAGAACCTGAGTTAAAGGCAAAAGAGAGCCGCTAGTGAAGTGAATAGTTGTTGCAAAGTAGACAAGTGAGAATGTGACCACTTTAACAATATATTAAACGCTAAAGAGCAGTCTCCGGTTGTGCTAGTTTGTGACGGGGAAAAGCCCGTTTACGACCAGTGGTAAGCCATAAAGATTAAGTTTATCAGAAGCCATCAATTCTCAACTATTTCACAACATGCATAACTTAACTAATAAGACATCTTTAACGACTCCAACACCAAAAATGTGGCTCAACAGAGGTGAAAGAACATAGACGAAGTAGAGAGTCTGGATTTTAAGAGGAATGAATGCCAGAAATTGATCGCCGACCCAATGTTGACCCAACACATTAAGGTATATGGGGATTAGCAACAAAGGAGAGAAAAAAATCGAAGCCTGAAATATGTATATTTATTATTAATTCGTATTCTCTACATAGAAGCTTTCAGAAAAAGCTCAGTTCAAATACATTAAATCCAACCGGGCGAGGGACCATCTAAAGAAATTTCCAATTCAGATCCTGAAAACGTATGTCGGCTATCCCAGCCACATTATTTACAGGTGATCAATATTCATCAGGCCGAAAGCAGCTCGCAACTTCCATTTAGCGTTTAAGCATAAGGATTTCAATTTTCAGCAAACCCTTCGCCGCATAAATCAAGCACATCGAGGTATGAAGCAAATCACTTAGCCCCTCGAAAGAATTCGCACCCGCCATATAACCACCGTAATCGACTGCCGGAACTAACTAGACCAGCGTTTCTCAAACTGTAGACATCGGCGGACCCCTTATTTGCTTACAAAAATTTGAGGACCCCCATGCAATTTTATCGACCATAGATAGTGTATGACTTATATACCCCTGTGACCTTGAAAACAGTTTACTTTGCTGTTACATTAGTTACAGGTACTAAAATTAAATAATATTTGAGAGCTCGATATTTTTATTATTAAAGTAGGGCTAGTAAAAACGCAGGAACACTTACAAAATTAATATAATATGTAGTATCAATACAGGCGTACAATAATAATAATATTAATATAATGTAAATTCTTAATCATTCATAATAATAACTATTTATTGTTAATTGCGAAGGATGGTGGTTTACAGAAATAAGATAAAAATGTTTGGCTCAAAGTAGAAAGTTTTAATCGTAGTTGTGGTTCTACATTTTTTAAGCGATTTCCGTATTTTTATGTTATGTATACAAGTGTAGAGGACGCTCGTTCACATAAATATGTCGTACAAAGAGGCATTAGATGCGTCAAAGCTTTTTGTGATAACGCGTAATCAAATCCGTCAAGTTTTAACATTGAACCAAATTTTCACCACTGATGTTTTCGTTATCGAGTAAGCGCACGTGCAGTTATTTGGCAAGGTTTGTCGAACTTTACCCGCTGGAAAAACATGCCTGAAATGGTTCAAAAATAATTGCACAAATAGCTATTTACGTTATTAGACCGGTAGCAACATTTTTATGGCCGCGCCAATATTTTACAGGTTGAGCCCGTAAGACGAGACCTGTATGTTTGGCAAGGCCATAAAAACGCTACCGGTCGTGTATCGTATAAGATTTTTTAGGATACTGCATTGGTAACTAGCGTTTACATAGTTAAAAACGAGTCCGGTAGATTTAATTTACCGTCCGCTAAAGTATCCTAAAAAAGTAATTTTTAAATCTGTGTCAGTTTTATATACGAGTAAATCCATATTATTTATTCCTATTGATCGACAATAGATCTATTTGGCCTTAACTCGCGGACCCCTTAGATTGCGTTTGCGGACCCCCGGGGGTCCGCGGACCCCAGTTTGAGAAACGCTGAACTAGACTAATCAGGAGTTATGCAGACCAGGACAATTAGCCCGTACCTGCTCTTTGCTGGAACGTATTTTTAGACTGTTGGGCTAATTAGGGAATTTTATAACAGCGAGCTGTCGACGACACATAGAGGGCCCTAGAAGTTGTAAAATTGAAATTAATAACGAGCCTGGGAAATTATTGCAACTGGGACGGAAGTAATGGATACCGGCGGGGCTCGTGTTTATTACCAGGCTGCTGAAATTAAAATTTAATGAGCGAGCATAAATAGTAAATAAGTGCTGCCAACAGACTGCTATACGGGTGGATCTGAATAAATATAAGAAATGCTAATTAACAACTGGCATATATGGCTGTTCTGTCTGCTGTTTTCTAGCAATAACTTTAAAAATATATATACCAGTGGATTAATATCAATGGCTCTGCTTAATCACTTTTGCTTCATTTTATAAAACAATTTAAAATAATTACTTTGTTGATTAGTTATTACGTCCGACACTTTATCTGAATCAAGGGTCAATACACAGTTAATATGAAATAATTAGTTATATAGCAGTTCTCACAATGGCATTGCACCTTTAGTATTGCCAAAGTTTTCATAAATATTTTAATTAATTTTCTTTCTAATGAGAATCATACCAATTCAATTGCGTTCAAGAATTAATAGTAATCAGTGTAGTATCACTGCATTTCTATAATTGCCGTTAACAATTGTTTCAGTATCGTTGGTTTTTCTTAACCAATATTATTGGCTCTGTTTAATCACTGGCGTCTTATTTTATAGCCATCTGATTACTAACAACAATTATCCTGAATCAAGGCTGGGTAGTTAGTTAATTAACTACTTAGGTAGTTCTTTAGCAATTCACAAAAGTATAGTGTTCTCATTAATTGTAGTTCTATTAGTGTAAAATAATTGATAATTATCTTAGTCTCTTTTCCATATAATTAGTACTCGATTAATTTAAATGCCTTTGGCAAGCACTGCTAAGCAATAATATTAACATTGAATTTCCATAGTTTCGTTAGCAGTGTGATCGCTGTTATTGGTTTTGTAATCTCACTCTGTAAATATTTCCTTTTTCTGAAAGTTTTATCTTGTCTAGGCTTTCATATATTTTGTTTTTTTTTTAATTTAATTTTAATTTTAATTTTAATTCGCACTCAGCCAACAGCCGTTAGGCCAATTATAGGCGTCGCTGTGCAGTTATGAGGACTTCCAACCCCACTAACGACAAGTTTTCAGGTGGTACCCATTTATTATATTTGGTGTTTACTATGAGTTTTGTTCTTTCTTTTCTTACATTGACAATTATCTTTGCTCTGATCATTCATTGATCACTGCCAGTGTTAAAATTATCAAAGATCTAAATGCATCCATAAGAACAAGTATAAAAACGGCTGAAAAAGTACAATGTTCCAGAAAGAAAACGAGAGACGAGAAGATCAGTCAAAATACTAAAAACCTTATGAAAAAGAGAAATGAACTAAGGAATAACTATGAAACAAATTATACACGACTACGAGAGTTAAATAATGACATTACAAAAGCTGTGAGAAGGAATGTTAGACGATTCAATTCTATAAATATAAATAATATTATAGAGAAAAACAAATTCCTAAAAGTTCTCATGCAAAAACTAACACAAGGCAAGAAGAATATTTACAAATTGACAGATAAACAAAGCAAAGTGGAAACAAACAGAGAAGATATTCTTAAGGTAGTAGACACATTATATAAAAAAACAAAAAAACGAAACCTCTAATGACAAAATTATGAAAGTTTTAAACCAAGGGTTAGAGGACATCCCAGAAATAACAACAAACGAAATAAAAAGAGAGTTTTCCGAGATAAAGAACAATAAATCTTCAGGAAAAGACGGGATAGTTATTGAATCATTAAAAACAGGAGAAAACAAATTATTGCAGAGTATGAAATTTCTTTTTAAAGAATGCCTCTCGAAAGGAACTACACCATTTGAATGGAATAATGCAGTTATAATATTATTACACAAAAAAGATGACAACGAATATGAGAAACTATCGACTCATAATTTTCCTGTTGCACATATAATATAATCTGTTTACTAAAATAATTACTAATCTAGATGCCTATCAGACAAGAGAACAGGCTGGCTTTAGAACAGGGTACGGTACGAATGACCATCTCCTAGTACTAAAGAACCTTATTGAAAAATCCATGGAGTACAATTATAAACCCCTAGTTTGATGTTTGATTATGAGAAAGCGTCTGATTCAGTTTGATTCAAACAATGCTAAGAACTTTATCAGACTGCATAATAGACTATCGATATTCGAAACTCATCAAACATATTTATGAAAATGCTACTGCATGTGTTAGGCTCCACGACAACACTGATAAATTCAATATAGAAAAAGGTATCCGCCAGAATGGCATCATCTCGCCAAAACGTTTCAATGCCGTTCCCCAATACATGTGCAAACAAGCAGACTGGGACGACCTGGGAGTAAATATAAATGGCGAACGACTAAATCACTTGAGATTTTGGTGACCTGGTCCTCATGGCCGATTGACTAGATGATGCTACCAAACTATTAAAAGATCTGAACGAATTGTCACAAAAGGACTCAAAATAAATTTCTCCAAAACCCGAATAATGACAAATCTCGTGCTCAGCGAGGGCATATACATAGATGGGACCAGAGTGGAGAAAACTACTTCTTTCAAATACCTTGGACATGAGATTTCCATCGGCAAAAACAATCAAACCCACGAAATAATTCGAAGAATAGGACTTGCATGGGCTGCCTACGGAAATCTTAAGTATGTGTTTAGAGAAAAATTTTCAACCAGTGTGTCTCCCAGTCCCCCAGAAAATACGGGTTATACAACTAGCGGTGGAACGATCGATGCTAGGAATCTATCTCAAGGATCAGATACCCAACACAGAAATACGCAGAAGAACAAGAGTTACAGATGGCGTGAAGAGAATAGCTATACTGAAATGGAACTGGGCGGGACACATGATGATAAATGCCATTCTATGTATTTTATGGAAAAATTCAAATTAATTAGTTTGCTGAATACCAACTTACATTCCTTTGAATTAGGATGTTACGCGTTGCTAATTAAACAATAAATTATATAGCAATTTTCACAATTGCACAGTTCTTTTCGATTAAATACAAACTGGTTTCTTAATTAATTTTCTTTCTAATTAGCACTCGACTACCTTAGTTGCGTTCAATAATTAGCAGTTATCAGTGCTGTCATTGAATTTCTATGATCGCAGTTAGCCGTGGAACCTCTACCACTGGTTTTGGTTAATCAAACATTTTATAGCAGAATCAAAATTAAGTAGTTTACTCATTACCAACTTAAATTCTTCTGAATTAAAGTTGCATACCTTGTTAGTTAAATAATTAATTATATTGACATTGTAACAATTGTCTTGTTTTTAAGATCAACTGGTTGATACATTTCTTAATTAATTTGTTTTTCATCAGCACCTAACTAATTATATGACGTTTAAGGGTTAGCAATCGCCCATACTAACAATCGATTTTCACAATTGCCGTTAGCAGCGGGAATAGTATAATTGGTTTTATTTAATTCGTTTGCTTTACTTTAGGGCACAATTAAAAGTAAAGTGAATTTGTCTTTAATATGGCATCAAACCTTGTTAATTAAATAATTAGTTTTCAAAATTGCATTATTGTAATTCATTATAGCTCTATTAATGTGAAATAGTCGTGGGATTTTTAAATTAATTTTATTACTAAGTAATACTTGGCTAATTCAGTTGCGTTCAACAACAAATAATTCGTAATCACCAATACTGATACTGAATTTTTACAATTGTTATAGGCAGCGGGCTTGCTATAATTGGTTTGTCTTTAATCTTGTTTGCTTTACTTTGGAGAATAGTTAAACATCGATTACTAACTTTAATTCCTCTGAATCAAGATTACAGATTTGGTTATTAAAATAATTACTTTTTTAGAGATGTCCAAAATTGTTACCTTTTAATTAACTACAGTTCTATTAATGTAAAATATATCAGGCAGTTCTTAATAATTTTTGTTTCTAGCACTGGATTGGACTAATTCCGTTGTGTTCAATAGTTAGTGTTCAGTAATCACCAATACTAACATTGCGTATTCAAAGTTGCCGTTTGCAAAGGGATCAATATAATTGGTTTCGTTTAATTTTGTTTGCTTTACTCTAGATTACAGTTGAAAGTTATTTTTTGCTGATTAGTAACTTTACCTTCTCCTAATTAAGCATTTGTTAAAGTTCGTTAGCAATTTTGAAATTGTTTCATTATTTTAATTAATTACAGTTCTAACTAGCACTTGACTAATTTAGCTATGGTCAATAATTAGTAATCACCTTTACTAATATAAAAATCTTTCTTTTTCAAACGTCAGTAAAATATGACATTATACTGCTTGATTGATGATGCTGTTGCTTCATTGCGATGGCATCTAAACACTTTATCTTCGCCGACGAGATAATAGTAATTTATTATACAAGACGATAAAGTTAAATTATATCCACGAGTGAATCCTTTAACGTTGGTCTAGGTCGTTTAGGTGCAATTCTTTAGGCGCGGGGACAGTTAAGCGCCACATGAAAGAAATTCACATTATTCTTGATGTTAACATTTTTGTTTAGGTAATTATTGCAGTCGTTAATGTTGAAGAAAAATTCAAACCTTTATAAACAATATATATTCGGCTTTTTTACGAGCCGGTAAAGTGATCATCGTCACTTTTGTGGATTATATATTTTTTGTGTCATCACCTTTTACACTCTTTCCAGAAAAGTGTTGATAACCAATTACTTTACAATTACGTCAACTGACGTAATTAACGTACTCTAAGCGACAAAAAAGTGGCCACTCGAAAAATGATTAATTTTTAACTTTTGATTTGGAGAATACATAAAGCAGTAGCTCATGTAAAACACTAAAAAATCTGGAGATGTTATTTTTAGCAATTTTATTTGCTTAAAGTTTGGAATTTTGTATGGCATGTTTTGAACACCCTGTATACAACAATTTATTGAAGAAGCATCTTCTGGTTCCAAATGTTTTTTAAATTCTGTGAAGGTCTTTTTTTACCATGTGCCATTCCAAAATTTAAGCTGCACGCATTTTTCAAAATAACGGTCTGTAGATTTATTTTCTCAAAAATTTATATGTGATATCTAAGCAGTGTTTTATGCAAATATCAGAGCAATCATTTAATGACAAGTTTTTAAAGATTTACATATATTTTTGGTGGACAGTTTCTTGCCATTGATCGATATGATAACCTACTAATACAACGGCACAGCTGCTTTTACGAAAATTTAAGATAATAACATTAATCATTTAGAAATGTCAAAATATGGTATTCGAAATTTCAGTTTTTACACGAAAATTGCAACACGTGCAAAATGGATCTTTTAGTTCTTGAAAATGTTCCGACTTAAAAGAACAGCTCACCTTTTGCGAGTAGTTAACATAAATAACTAGTTTCTACGTTTGTTGTGAAAGAGGTAGTTATGTAACTATTTGCAGTTAGGCAATACAGTATATGTTCAAACCATGCGGAAACGTGTTTACGTGGCGCCAAACTGTCCCCGCGCATAAAGTTGCTGCGCCTAAAACTACACGCGCCTAATAGCGCCCGGGTCTAAAGGCTTCGCGCCTAAAAGCTCGCGCCTAATAATTCGCGCCTAATAATTCGCGCCTAAAGGTGAGAGCCTAAACGTCTCTATCCGGTTTAGCGTCGAGACGAAGTCGAGACGATAATGATTCAAGAGTGGATAGTAATAACTTTATCGTCGTGTATATTACATTTTTTTTCTATAGCAAGAACTTTAACAATTTCAAAAGACAATAAGGAAAGTCAATCACATTTTAAAATCTCAGTAGCTAGATTGGGTTGCAAGTATAATACGAAGCTGTAATATTTCATTTAAATAAAAGAAAATTAAATTGATTTATCTACCCTTGATATTAAAGTGCTACTTTATCTACCCTTGCTGTTAAAGTAACACTTGGCCTTTTGTTTTGAGTCGATTAAAACATACATTAACATTTGCAATAGAAAAAAGTATATTTTTCACAACGTTGTAAATAATTTGTTATAAACGTTTGAAAAAAAAATACTATATGTTATTCAGAGCAGAAGTTATACTTTTGCTCATAATAATATAATGATACTATTAATATTGCCTTTAGCAGCGGTATCAATATAAACGGTTTTGTATAATCCCACCTGCTTTATTTTAGGATACAGCTGAAAGTAGTTGGTTGGCTGATTACTAACTTTAATTTCTCTTAACTAAGCCTTTACACATTGTTAATAAAATAATTAGTTCTTTTGCAGTTACCACAATTACCTTCTTTCAATAGTTTTAGTCGCATTAACGTTAAATGCTCAACAGCGTTCTTAATTAATTGGCTTTTGAATTAGTATTTGACCAATTTGGCTGTGTTGAATAATTAATAATCACCAACACTGATATTAGATTTTCACAATTGCTGTTAGCAGCGGGAGCAATATAATTAGTTTTGCTTGATGTCGTTTGCTTTACTCTAGACTACAGTTGAAAGTCATTTTTTTGCTGATTACTAACTTTAATTTCTCCTAAATAAGCCGCAGATTTTGTTAAAGGGATAGTTAATTTTTTAGCAATTTTGAGAATTATTACATTATTTTAGTTAGTTACAGTTCTAACTAGCACTTGGCTAATTTAGCTAGGGTTACTAATTAATAACCACCAGTACATTTTTCCAATTTCTTTTAGCAGGGGGATCAATATTAATGATTTTATCCACAACTGACATAATCATTATAGAGGCATAATTACACTGATATCAATTGTACTATGTAGCCCTGGAGTTTTACAACCACAAAACCCTAGGGATTTATTTCATTTAACACACTTTGCGCACAGTTTTGCGTCACGTTGTGTCACATAACTAACAAAACCTAACCTACTAACCTCGAATTTGACATAGACTGACAATACACTTCAGTACTGCCAAATGTATACCACGAATCACTATTTGATCTCTCGGTACTTTCTAAATTGTTACTGTGACTCTTGAGAAACTCGTCTGGTTCCCAGCTGGAGCCCCTTCGACTGCCACCGGTGAAGCTAAGCTACTGTGCTATTGATATTTTCGCGGACTGCATGCTTCGGCTGCCGGTCCGGCGTTTAGTAAAATTCCGCGCTAATCAAAAAGTGTGCTTAGAAGGTCATTATACAGTGCCATATGCAGATGCTCAGTATTTTGTGTAATAACTACTGTTTATTTCAATACACCCTGCCGATACGCAGTGTGTGTAGAATTTCATTATACAGTGCCATTTGCAGGTGCTCATGATTTTGTGTAATAGCTAAGACGCATCCCCACCTTTTCTGTAACTTGCATTGTAACAATGTTTTGCATTGAGTGTTTGAAGAACAATAGACCTATTTGTTAAATGTTGAGGCTGTATTTTCTTTGTGTTAAATGCTGTGTTTCAGTTTAAGCAATTTGTAGTGTCGTCGTCCGATTGGCGACTGATGTATGATTGGTGTAAAGCGGATCCTGGACGAATTTTGTGAGCGTCAAGGTAGGTTCGCACGCTTCAGCTGCCGCTTATAGGGAGCCCCAAGGCTACACATGTACCCAACCCCGTTTGGCTTTCGGGTTTATGTCAGACGTGGGATCAAATTTTGAAGCCCGTGGCGCCCTATTATTTTGTAACACCCTGTATATACCACCACGCATGTCGCTACGGCGTCCCATTGGTAGAACCACGCTCATCTCCCTGAGCGTCTTCAGCCGTGGGTATTAATTTGTTCTCGAGAATTCTAGGGCAAGTGGTGACATTTTTCGGACGTGATAAGTCTGGTGGCACTCTCGTACCCCGAGGTGTCGTAAAACCAGTTTTATACCGTAAAAAATAGACGACGCACTTTCTAATTAATTTTGTTTCTAATTTGCACTGGACTCATTCTGTTGTGTTCAATAATTAGTGTTACCAACTGTATTTTCTCCAAGCAGCCTCAGACTTTGTTAAAGGAATAACTAGTTTTTCAGAAATTTTTAGAATGATTACATTATTTATATTAATTACAGTTCTTGACTAATTAACCATCTTTACTAATATAAAATTTACCTAATTGACTTTAACAGCGGGATCAATATAAATGGTTTTGTTTAATCCCACCTGCTATATTTTAGGGTGTAGCTGAAAGTAATTGTTTTGCTGATTACTAACCTCAATTTCCCTGAATTAAGCTTTTAGACATTTCTAATGAAATAATTAGTTCTTTTGCAATTACCACCATTATCCTCTTTCAGTAATTCCAGTTGCATTAACTTTAAATGCTTAACACATTACTCAACTACTTGCATTTCGAATTAGTATTTGTCCAATTTAGATGTGTTCAGTCCGACATAATAATTTGCTTTGCTTGACGCCACTTTGAAAGCGAACCGTGGGCCGAATTGGCTGATTTTGGTGCCAATCGGCTCAGGGCGACCCAAGTAAGCCAGTAGTAGGATTTTCAAATTTATATAAGTGACTTTTTTTATGTGGATTTTCTAACCTCAAAATTAACTCGACGCACAAAATGGATCACTCTTGTACAAATTATTATTTTGTGTCCAATTTGGGTGCAGAACGCTAGTAATTAATAATCACCAACACTAACATTAAATTTTCACAATTTTAGTTAGCAGCGGGATTAAAATAGTTGGTTTTCTGTAATTTCGTTTGTTTTACTTTAGGCTTCAGCTGAAAGTAATTTTTTACTGATTATTAACTCCTAAATAAGCCTCAGACATTGTTAAAGCAAGGTTTTCAGCGCTTTTTAGAATGATTAGTTCATTTTAATTAATTACAGTTCTAACTAGCACTTGACTAATTTAGGTAGGGTCAATAACTAGTAATCACCATTACTAACCTTAATTTTTTTCATTTGCCTTTAACAGCGAGATTAATATAAATAACTATTGTTTAATCACACCTGCTTATTTTAGGATATAGTTGAAAGTAATTATTTTGCTGATTACTAACTTTAACCCCTCTGAATTAAGTCACTAGATTTTGTTATTACAATAATTAGCTTTACTGCAATTACTACAATTACATTCTTTCAATAATTACAGTTACAACAACGTTAAATACTCAACACATTTTTTAACTAATTGCTTTTATAATTTTGACTAATTTAGTTGTGTTCAATAATTAGTCATCGCCAGCACTAATATTAAATGTTCACAATTGCGCTTAGCAACAGGGTCAATATAATTGATTTTCTTTAATTTCATTTGCTTTACTCTAGGCTACAGATAAAATTAGTTCTTTTGCAATTATCTGCTTTCAATAATTCCAGTTCCATTAACGTTAAATTCTCAACCCATTTCTTAACTAATTACTTTGTGAATTAGTAGTTAATGTTTTGCCAATTTTTAGAATTATTACAATATTTTAATTAATTACAGTTCTAACTAGCACTTGACTAATTAAGCTTCAGTCAATAATAATTAGTAATCACCATTACTAATATTAAAATGTTTTTACTGATTACTAACCCCAATTTCTCTGAATTAAGCCTTTAGACAGTGTTAATGAGATAATTAGTCCTTTTGCAATTACCACAATTACATTCTTTCAATAATTACAGTTACATCAACGTTAAATGCTCAACACATTTTTTAACTAGTTGCTTTTATAATTTTGACTAATTTAATTGTGCTCAATAATTAGTAATCAGCAGCACTAATATTAAATGTTCACAATTGCCCTTAGCAACGGGATCAATATAATTGTTTTTTTAATCACTCCTGGTTTATATCAAAACACCTGAAAATTAATGATTTTGCTGATTACTAACTTTAATTTCTGCGAATTGAGGATAACTACTTGGTAAATTAAAGAATTATTTTCTCCGAAACTCTGAGAGCTGACCAATTCTCAGTTCACGTACTTACTGATTTAGCGCGTTAAATCCCAATACTAACTTCGAACATAGGCTCAATATCATTGTTTTTATTTAATAGCGATTTGCTTAATGTAAGTGTCCATAAGAAAATTAAAGTTAGGTAGCTTTCTGAATACTACTTCCAGTTAGCAATTAATTAACTGAATTGCCACTTTACTAATTTAGTTACTTCTAAGGATTACTAAGCTTGCTGCATGCATAGTTGATTCAATTCCATTAATATTCCTTGATTTTATAACGCGATTGAATTAATTCATTTACGGGTTAACTAACTATAATTAAATATATTATAAAATAATTTAGAAGTTAATCTTCAAACAATTATAACGAATATTTTTTTAACTAAAAATTTACAACTGCCTGTGATGTTGAAGTTAGTTTCGTACGTTTAATTACATTGATACTTAGTTTTTCCAATATTAGCAATATCAGAACGGAAGGGCTTCAACTCTTCATCAGTTCCTTCAAATACTTTTATGATCTTTATGTAATAATTAATAATCATTAATATTTCGCAGCTAAATTTAAAGGCGTTAACAGTCATCAATTAACTTACTGGCTTAGTAAAAATTGCTGCAGGAGCAGTACGTTAGTTAATTGAAGGTGTTTTAGCGTCAGCTAGTTTCTAACCTATTAATTTTTTTTTCAAATTGATTCTTGATTAATTAGTAACTACTCAATTCGTTTAGAAGAATTAATCAATTCTTATGAGATTCTAAATAGAGCTAGCTTTTGCAAATGCAGAGCTTGTAGCTAATAAATGGCTAATATGTACAGCATCGCACCTATTAACTAATAAGTTAGTTACAATTTATTATTGCTAATTAATTAAACTACTATATACCTAATGTGACCTTCATCCATTACAATAATATAAGAATTACAATGTAATTCCCTTAATTAATACCCACTGTTTGGATACTGATAGCAAATGTAGACAATGCTTATTCAATTAGAGGTTCTACGAATTTATTAAAATTTTATAAAACTGGTTTTTAATTGTCTAATTAGCAAACAAACTAATATATATTTTGTTTTAATAAAAGCATCAGTTACAATAAACTAATTCATATGGTGCTTTGATGTCCACATTTGCAACTATTTATTTTATCAATTAAATTAGTATCCTAATTTTGAAGATTATGTGTAGCTCTATTGCCTATGCAACAAATAAAGAAACCGTGGGCTTGATTGATTTAAACATATTTTGCAAGATGTGTTAATTGTATTCTGTGCCAGTTTTCAATAATATTTAATCTCTATGTAAATTAACGCAAAGCTCCTTCTATTTTTGGGCTACCGTTTTAGAGCTTAAGCTTAAGCAGTAATGTGGTTACCGCAATCTAACCCATACATGACGGTAATTCGATTACACCAGCATCCTGTTTATTAGCGCTGTATTCCGTTTAATTAAGTCGGCGGATACCGCAATAGAGTTATTATTTATTAACTGATGCCTAGGGCAGCTTCCCGCCTGAATTTAGTACGTCCCCTTGTGGTGGTAATAACGGTTGTTTAACACCATTAGTAAGTGACCTAATGCTGCTCTCAGTTTAGATGGATTGAGAGATTTGTTTGATTGGTGCAGTAGACAGAACTGTGATGGAATAAAATTAAATTTAATGATCAGACTCTAGTTAAGAGTTTCTCGCATAGAGCGTAATGTAGTTTCAGTTACTGCATTTGCAGTAGTTGTTAATAAGAGTAGATCGCTGGTCTCCAGCCTCACATACCAAGTAATCATGGATTATGGCTTGGAAGTCATGCTCTTGTAGGTAAATGAGTAGTAATCGTTGAAGGCTGAATTTATTGATAGAACTGGTTCTTTCTATATGAATGCTTTTACAAACTTAGCTCAAACAAATATTAACAAATACCTGATAACCTAGTAATACTTGATGACTTAATTATTAAAAGTAAACTCGACACTAATTATCAGCAAGCTTAGCAGTGCATTTATAAGTTGTAGAAGAATTTTGCTGAATAGTGTTGTGTAATGCTATAGGTGACCTATTGATCATCTTCGCCATGAATGCTGACTTGCTACTCCGGTACAAACCTTGAGCTAATTAACCCAAATTAATTGCTTAACATTTTTGAAGAAAGATTACTTCTAAAGTGTTTAAGCACTGACATTTCCAGTGCTCATAGCTTAGTGAAAGATATTTAAAATTCTAAAATAACTTCAATGAATGACGCTGTCAGTTACTGCTTTACTGCATCGAAACATTTCTGCAGCAGAAAGTGGTTAAAAGTGCTGTTCGGTGTACAGAATCCTCCGGAGAGGAATTCATAGTGAAGGTAAGTTAGCAAAGCTGTAAATTCTCAACTTCCAGAACACGACGCCCTGGGGCTTTAATATTCAACTGTATCAATTGCAAATTCAGCATCGCGGGTTATCGCCGGCTAAACACGTCTGGTCAGTGTGCACTGGGATTATGGCGAGTTGCTAGTTTACATCCTGCTGGGAGTTGCGGCGAGTTTATTCATGAAAATGAAAATGCGATGCACATTACCGAGTCAGCTTCCGCTTTATTCTGCTGAGAACTCGTCAAACTTTAAAAACTCGCAGCAACTGCATAAACAACGCGAAATGCGTCCTTTTGAGGCAATTATGGTAATGACGTGAGCGTATTCTGACGTTTCTCGGTGAGAAATGGAGTTCGCTGCGGGCGTAAATAATAAATCGCCCCTTTGTGGAAAGCCCTCAAGGCCGCATCATTTATAAACGTCCCCATACAAAGGTGCACGCACCAGTCAGTAGATAAGGTCTTGAGGTGAGAGGATACGATACGCCTTTCAATCGGACTTTTTCTGGTTGTGAAAGGTAATTTTTCATCTATTGGTTGAAAAACAGTTATTGGTAACAGTCAGGAAAATCTCAGAAACCTGTCTAAGCAGCGTACATTTTCTCACAAGTAGAATTCGATTTGTTGGTTTTGAAAACCACTCGCTACAACTATACAATTAATTTTAATATAGATCAAGGAATATAAGCTAGAGGCCGGCAGGACAAATTCGATTCAGTACCGTGAAGGCTTTTTACTTCCCTCGTCTGAAAGACGAAGGAAGTATTGTAATCACGAAAAAATCACTTTCCGAGATTTTTTCCGGTCTTCACGTTTCAAGGTGACTAGATGATGAAAAAGAGGTTTTCTCAATTCCGTCAGTCTGTCTGTCTATCTGTCTGTCTGTCTGTCTGTCTATCTGTCTGTCTGTCTGTCTGTTTGTCCGTCTGTCTGTCTGTCAGTCTGTCTGTCAGTCTGTCTGTCTGTTGGCAGTATAGCTCAAAAACTATTTGTCGGAGGAAGACGATATTTTGCATACATATTATATATCTACCTCGTATAAAACCGGTACAATTTCATACAAATATATACAGGGTGAGCACCTTATTTTTTTTTAATTTTTGTGTTAATTTTGAAATAAAAGGAAGTAATAACTTTCACATAGGTCAGGCTTTACATTTGCCGAAAATAAGACTCAATCGATAAAGGATAATGTCACAAAAGAGTAAAAATATTTCAACCATTACACCGCGCTCTTCATGAAACGCGCGCGCCGGACTTTTTCCGAAGAGACGCGGTAGCGCAGATGGAATTCCGCCGGACTTACATCCTCTGCGGAACCTCGGCCACGATCGAGCAATCTGCAGAGCCGCAGATGCGGCGGGTTCAAACCCCAGCGGGATACATTTTTTTTTATTTGAAAATGTATTTAATTTATTAGAAACGTGAAGATATTTGTACTCCTAACTTAATTTGATTTTTAAAATTGTTTAGTGTCACAATGTCGACTAGGGAAGTTCTGCGTAAAGCCCTTTACAGATATTTTTAAGTGTGTACTCGGACAGGTGAAAAGTGTGAATAATTATCTCGGGGAGTACCTCGCTAGAAATTAGGACCATTCAAATTTTACTCGTGACTGATCACAAGTGAAAGGATAGTTTGCACGTGACTTATAACTTGCAGAATTACTAGACGATGACTTGACAATGCTTGAAAATTCCTGTTGGCGGTAGCGGAACAAATTGAAGAGGCCTGAAATAAATCATAAAGATGTTAAACCTTGTGTAATGGGGTGAAATGTTGGCATACCTAACACGGACGAGGATTAAAGGTTAGTTGCTTCGTCGTTGCTCCGCGAGATCCTGGTCTAGTCGATCTAATAAAGCAGTTGGAAATAGTTTTCCTGTTGTGGACGATATAAAATCGCTATAGATCAACACATTGAAATATTACACGATCAACTATAGTTGCGCTAGCAGTTTTGACAGCTTGAAAGTTCGACAAGCCGGCTAAGGTACCCAATAGAAGAAAGTGAATAAACACTATAATGATCAAATCCAAATACGGGCGCCATGAACTAATTTAACAACTCGCGAATCTAAATTGTAAGATTCCCAGGTGATATGGTAATCGCAACTTACAATAAAGCGGTTAGAACAAAAGTACATTTATTAGAAGCAGGCTCTTTGATAAGCTATAACCAAGTTATAGACCATAAACAAGTTTCACGTGATCAACCAATCGGGAAAACGACAAGACCCAATAACATACTAGATCTACATGAGCAGCTAACCGTAACGGCTCCTCGGTATATAACCAGGAGCAAAACGCAGCAACATCAGTCTTTAGAAAACTTCTGAAGAAGCTGACAGCATAAGTAGCGAAACCTCAAGTTCAAATCGACGACCACTGCATAACCCTGAGGAACCTACCATTAAGATACGTACGTAATTGAGTCAAACGTAATACTAACTCCGCGGCGTGCACACGTTGTGTTCACAGCTTAATGTATATAATCAATAATTTCAAATGTAAGTTTAACGCACAAATAAACAAAGTATGTAGTAAATATGCACGTAAACCGCTACTACATTAATATATAAATGGTAAAATCAGAATAAGAAGGAAAATTTCAATATCGTCGACTAATACACTTGTTGGAACCGATACATTTTTGAATTGCAGCGAATAGATGTAGTTATAATATACCCTAACCTAGCTTCTGAACAGAAAGGTGCCAACGTAAGCAATTCATACAAACTACGAAGACGAAGTTAAAGCTGAGCCGTAATCACTTCCAATCACATAAACTGGTAATTCCAGTTATCGAATATCATAAAGAGATTGTGGCGATTAGGTTGCACCTCTTCAATTTTTGCAGTTCTGTACGCGTTGTCTATGTTCCCAATGCCTGTAGTACAAGTTTTGAATTGCAAGTTATGATTTTGGTTTCTGGCCCTCGCCGAATGTGCGGACAAAGCAGCCTTGGCAGTTGTATTAAGAGTTATATTCACACGCCGAGTTGGTGAATTTGAAAAACTTCACCAATCATTATCTAGACGTGGCTCAAATTCATCTGGGGTAAGTCATTCGAAGCACTTTAACGAAAGCATCCATGATTCTATCTTAGGTTCTTTTCTTTCTTTAGCAGCCAGTCTGGAGTCCCTGAAATATTGTAGGCTTGGAACTTTCCGAAAATTCCACCCCTCGCAACTGAATACGTCGTCCTTGGTCGGTTTGAATTTAACACCTGAAATTCCGACTTACAAATGCTTGGCGGCCTATGGCTTTCATTATTTGAGCCAGTCAAGTGAGCATTCGTAGCCGGCAGAAGGAGCTCAACAAGGAAACTAGAATCAGGTTTTTTGTTCCTTTCTAAGTTAAGATATTAAATGCTGCGAACAGTGAATCGGTGCAGAGGCTTCACCTGATTGCTACCGGACTCCGGCCGTTATGTACAGTTCGCTTCACGAGCTGCATACCTGTACGACGATTTTTCTACCACGGAGCCGATGTTGATCGCCATCGCATTTGTTTTTAAACTGTTGTAGTTTATATTTCTAACTTGACTTAATCTATTTTGTAAGCTAATGTTCTCGCAAACCGAGTTTGTTGCGGTGCACTTTAAACTGGCCAATAATTATATGTTATTATTGGTACTAATAATTTGTACTGAATGCCATTTTAATTTGTGGTTACTGTGATATTAGCATTTTGGTGCTACCTGTGTGTTATTTGAGTTTCTCTTTCAGGAAATTATGTGCTACTTGAGTTTACGAATTCTCAGTTGAATGCCTGGATACACTTGTCGTTAACTGGCAGAGATTTGTTGGCGCCCTTTTGGCTTTTAATAATTTGTTAGTACTAAAGGGCTGCACGCCGTCTTCCTGACCTGGCCGCCCGGCAATTACATCCAAGTAGTCATAAAGTTTGTTTTATTTGAGGGCATTAACCGACGAATCGATTTGATGCTAACAAGATCAAAAATTTACCCAAAAAAACCTTCTATATGGAAGTACGAAAATCTATAAGCTTCTCAAAAGCTAAGCAACGTTTTTCAGCCCCAAGAAGCGAAACTTCCGTAAAAAGTGCTATTTTCTTTTACAAATTATGCCGGATGAGCCGTTTTACTACCATAATGGGACAAAAAATTTGACTGTAGGAAGAAGTTCTTAAGAGACCGCGCTTCATTCACAGTCACATCCCAACAGAAAACGCCCTATAAGCTAGGACAATATAAGATATCACACGAAGATTCAATTAGATTTGCCCTACAATGCATTACTAAAAATGCACAAGTGGTACAATAGACTCCGGCTTGTGCGCTCAAATACAAGTTGTCAATATTTAACCTGTCAAAATAAACACCTAGCCTGTCAGGTGAATTTCGGGCTAGGGGAACCAATTAACCCACGTAATTCTTTCAGAACGAGCTGTCAGTATCAACAAAAATCACATAACACGAGAAACAAAAATGCAAGAGTCCAACGGAAACGTACACTTGTAATAAATTTGCATAGCCAATCAGTAGCTTCAGCCAAGGTAAGGCAGAGTATTAGAGTTAATGTTAGTAATCAATGTAAAAATAAAGTTTAATATCCAAATGAGCAATCGAGGCTATTATCTGCATTGTGCCGGTTTAACCCCTAACTATTATCTATAGATTTTAGCAGAAAGACTTAGAATTTTGATGTGTTTTACCAACTTGCTACTCTACTTTTTGACTATTTTCACATCTGAATGCCCCACACTATGATCGATTTAAATAGGAAAGTTTTGGGAGCAATCCTATGCTGAATACTGGGATAAAATTGTTAAAATTCGCAGTATTAGTCGATCATAGTTTTCGCTCATGCAAATATTGAGATAATCCAAGAGACAGCTTAAATATATTTGGAAATACATATCAACAACTTTTGAAATTATTCTGCTGAAAAGTATATAAAACATTTAGGTATTGTATGATAAAATGGTACACACTGAAAATGCAATTAAATAAAGTGTAATTTCCTGATCTGTAGAAATTGCTTCAAATAACCTTATTGATAATCGAACCTTGTAATGTTGTAGGTAATAGATTTAACAAAAAATACAATCAAGTAGCCTTATTAAGCATAAAGTGATTTAAAATAGTATTCTGTTCTGTGTCATCCTGAAATTTGCAATAACCGTTGTTATATTTCAATTTCGAGGTTATAAATCAATTATGTTGTGTAACATAAATCATTCCTTCATATTGAAGGTAGATTAACTTAATTCACTCAAATTACTTCGACACGAAGTGTACGAAGTATTGAAATTCCCTCATATAGAAAACCACACTGAGTCAAATATCTCTAAAATTCGTGTCAACCGACTAATGAACCCACTATACCAAATCTCCATCTCGGCTGTGCGGATCCTTTGGTGAAGACCACAGCCCACTAGATCCCTCCCTCGTATTGGGGGGTGCCTAAACGTGCTGTGCGGTGTACGACCGAGCTCCGTAGCCTAGTGTGTTGCACGCCTACTTAGCATTTGAGAGGTCGTGGGTTCGATTCCCGCGGCCGTCTGCCTTGATTCAGGTTTTTAGGTGGTTTTCCTGAGTCAAAAGGGTACCTTCTCTGAGGTGAATGCCGGGGCAGTATTTCTCTACATTTTCTGACCTTTCTTCCAGTCTCCACCCCTCCTTTCTCTCACCCATCCGGAGTTTCCCGTTCTTAGCTGAAGAGGGACGAAAGGACCCTATAGCGGCCCGCCCCCAGTTAGGGGAATTGAAATGACCTTAATCTTTGTCCTTTTTTGGGGTGTACGAATGTTAGTATGTGTACACGATTCCGGTCGTCAGGCACCTTTCTGAAGTTTTGGATCGTTTTATACGATAGGTCCTCCGAAAATGAAGGCAACATCAACTTTTGAGGTATGGTCGATAACAAAAAAAATTTTTTTTTGGGGTTTTTTTTATAAGCAACTGGTTTATAACATTTTATTGTACTAGCGAAACGGAGTGATGCTGAGTGTCGAAGTATTCTTAGAAAGCACTAAAGCGCGCTTTTCTTGGGTGGGGGTACCGTATATTTTCAGTTTGCTGTTCCACAAATCAGTACATATTTATCGCATTTTAAACGAATTGCTTTAACTTTTTATGTTGGTAATGCAAATGTACTTATTAACATTTTAATCTCAGATTTCTGGTAATGTCATTATATCTCAAAGCAACCTTCCGTTGCATTGAGATTGATTTAAACCGAATTTGAATTACTGCAGGTATAACTGCTTATTGTTTTGTTCTATGGTGATAACAGATTATTGATTTTTTTATCCTATTATATTTTCTTTGTGTCGTTTTTTAACGAAGTAAATAAACCAGATTTTACTTCGTATTTGGTTGTTTGTTTTTTGGGTTTGCTTTGTAATAATTTCCACTTTTGAATGATCCGACAAAAGGAATTGTTGTGTTTGTCACATTTACTATCAACGTTCCCAAACCCTGACCCAATTAACAGCTTTAAACATTAATTATAAATAGTTGGCGTAATAGGATTTGTAGTTAACGTTTTAACCCCTGGTATGCCAACTTTTCCTTACGGAAACTGAACATGAATAATCGAAAGAAAAGATATAAACAAAATTAAAGTTGTAGTAATTAAGTTCTTACGGACAGTGAAAGGTTGTACTGTAATGACCTTTGATCTGTCACTACAATATTATATCTGGTTGTTATCGAAAATGTTACCCAATTTTATTTATACAAGTGTTAGCAGTGTATTAAACCATTTACCTCTTAATTATTTGTTCTAATTCCAAGATAGTGAACACATTATAATGGGCATAGTATCTAGATATCACCCGACATTTCTTACATGTTTGGTGACCCTTTGATGACGAATGAACTCAAATTCTACTAGACAGACTACGAACCCTGCACCTTAAAATCGCAAAATGGAAACCTGTAATTACATAATCAAATGAAGAAGATCAACGAATATCCTCGGTTGCCACCTGAAATATTTCGTTTTCGAGCATCGATTGCTCGCAGGTTTCTTCCAGTTTCACCTCTAAATGTTGAATGTTTCCGAGAACATTCAAGTATGTAGCAGCCTCAAGAAAAGCCCCAAGGTCCCGGAGATTCTCTTGGTAGAATTTCTGACAAGTGGTGACATTATATTGATGGTTCGCGGGCATTTTCAGTTTCAACACAACTGGTTCTCCCTTTGAACATCTACCCTTTTAGAGCCGTTCGTGTCGTGTGTCAATGTCACAATTCTCAATAAGGTTAAAGTAATGTAGTAACCTTTGATCAGTCACTATAATATTATATCTGGTTGTGATAATCAATTTTATTTGTACCAATGTAAACAACATATTAAACAATTTACCTTTTAATTATATGTCCTAATTTCAAAATATTGAATAATATTATATGTAATGGGCATTATAATATCTATATATCACTCCATGTTTTTTACATTACCACGCTAGACAGAATAAGATATTTGAAAATTAGATACAAACTTAAATATTCGCAGTTGGGGAAAAGGCCAATGAACATAGATGAAAATGATAGAAATACGTAAACAGACTGAAGAACAAACGTTATTACATAGAAAACCCCGTTTACTACAAATAACAAGATAAAAGGTTGCTAGAATTTGCTCGGTGGAAGGAATGCGTCATACCCTGAAAGGGCATCGGTTCCCCTGCAATAGTTCAAACAATTGTACCTGAAAAGATACGGGAACAAATTCGTGTTACTTTTATGACCGCCATCTGATGTTTTTGCTGCTGATGGCCTAGGTGAATTTTACCAGAAAAATGCTTCTTGACGTCTGGTACTATGGGCATACTCGGCTCTACGATATAGACCTACATTGCTGACCTCTGAAAAACTTATCTTACTTCAAGATTACCCGGAACTGTACTTTGGGCTCCAAAATTATATCACACAGTAAATTTGAGAACGGTTACGATAACAGTTATAAGAATAAATTTAAGAGGC
This sequence comes from Agriotes lineatus, assembly GCA_940337035.1. Taxonomy (NCBI): domain Eukaryota; kingdom Metazoa; phylum Arthropoda; class Insecta; order Coleoptera; family Elateridae; genus Agriotes; species Agriotes lineatus. The sequence goes on from OW679203.1 coordinate 86,063,878, forward strand.
TTCCAGCTGAAGATCAGTGCCGTAACGAACAATGGAAACAAAACAATCCCCAACAATTTTACCTACGCATGACGTCACGTCACCTGATAAGGAAAACTTGGCATGAAACCTGTAAAAATCGCTTAAGGTGTTATAATTCTAGAGGACATACGCCCTAATGCTTATTTTACAACAAACAACGTGTACAAAATTAGCGGTTAATCACACATGCAATAAAAACAAATTTAAATTATCTGAGTACAACAAAGTAAACTGTCTTGATCGATCACCAAAGCTGAGTAAAAATTCTGGCCTAAAGCTACGCCGCGCTAGCGACCAGAGGTCTGCTGGGAGCTACGACTTGAAGACGGAACCAAAAATGACTGAAAGTTACTACGTCCATCTATATGCGGTGTAATGGCAAACTTTTTCTCAGGAAGTGTAGGAGCAGTGCATTAATGGGACGGCTGATAGCAAAATGATATGGGGGTTTCTTCAAGTTTCAAAGTAGTAGGCTGCTATTGTAAGAGCTGGATACATCCGATAAATTCGCAGAGTAGGACCCGCAACAGCTACATTCACGAAACAGTAACACTCACATCACACCTAAGCTCTTTGCTTAACATCAATTGCCTGATTCTATCGCAAGTTGGGTTGACTTGAGTCGAAACAAGCTTAACGACTTCCTCACCGCGCGCCGTGTGCACAGCAACAGTGGCGGCCTCAATTCTTAAACGGACCTAGCAACGCCTCTCAACATGCACTCACATTTAAACAAAAATATGGCGAGTTGATCGAGAACAAATCAGGAGGCTTGCTCCAAGAAACTGATAATGATGTCGAAATAAAACAACTGCACATTTTTCTAAAGTGCCAGAATCAGCAATGTACAGGAATGGTCAACGCTATCCGAATATAACTAAAATTTCTTTTTCAGGTTCACTTAGCAAATCCTTCTATCGAGTCTAAAAATGTTTTTATAACTAAAAATGGAGCGAACCCTCTTCTTGCCGAAGTTATTGTATTTGTAATGTAAGATATGATCGTGAAGCTATAACTGCTATTACGAGGCGTAACCATACAGTAAAAGTAAAGTGCTTTCCACACTTAATGAGTGCTTAGACGGTGGCGGTGACTATGTTGAACATAATTATGGTGTATGCAAGATCTATTGCTCCTAACAATAAAATAGTTAAGAAAGATTTAAAGCTGGTTAAACATTGCTTTTATTTCCTTTGTTTAGAAGACGTAGGAAGAATTGGAATCTTGCAAAAATTACCTTCCGAGATTTTTTCAGATATCTACGTTTCAGAAAACCTAGATGACGAAAAAGGTGTTTTCTCAAGTCCGTCTGTGTGTCTGTTCATCTGTCCATCTGTCTGCCTGTTGGCGTTGTACCTCAAAACCTATTTGTTGGAGAAAGTCTATGTCTACCTGGCACGAAACCGAGTATAGTTTCGGTAAAATACATACAGCTCAAAAAAAGTTGTCGATTTTTGCTTTAACTGAAGAATAGACAAAAGAATAACGTGCAAATAGCTTAGGCTTTACCATTGACAACAATGCGACTCAACAGATACAGAGTAAATGTTGTAAAAGAGTCAATAATGGGCAACAACAAGAGTGTTGTATATAATACAGCCGTGTCACGTAAATGCGAGCCATTCGTTCCTACCAGAACGAGTCCAAGGGAAAGTTGCGGGAGGGCTGCTGCCAAGCGTTGACATCGCTTTTGTAGGCGCTGAAATCGTGCTGTGTTCGAATACTACCGTCTGCAAAGTTTTTTATTTGCAAATTGATGTAATTTGCATTACCAACTGTTTGATTTTATTGTTTCAGTATTATTAGGAAGATTGAGACAGGTTTACCCCTAGTTTCCTTTGCAGTCGTCTCCAGTATATTCACTGTTATAAATCTAGAAGGAGAAAATGTATGTTTAATAAAACCTCCCACTCCAGAGCACCCTTCCAAGAGTCACCCGCCTGACGGCAAGATGATTAAAAAACTTCGGCGACAATTAATAACGCAAGAATCAAAGTTACGTAATTGAAAAAATCTTACCCAAATTTCTTTTCGAGTTCGGAGTGATGGCAGAGTTGCTAAATCCAGCCACTTTGGCCAAGTGCAGTCCAGGGGACACTCGCTTAAAGGAGATTAGGCGGGCTCGCCGCCCTCCTTGGAAGCATCGAGCGCGGGCGATCGGAATGAATATTAACGAGCTGCCGTTATTTTTGCGGGGATAAATTAAGTCGCGCTTTTTAATTAAGGGATGCAAATTTCCGCTGGCTCCTATTCATCGCCGGCACTTGTTTTGCTCGCCAACTTGCAAATAGCCGGGGATTATTTCGCGCACGTACTCCAGGTTTTCGCATTTTTATTCTGTCCTGGAACGACCGCGGATTACCCTTGTTAAATATTTACAGCAGCTGAGTGATGACAGATGGCAGCAACGGCGGTAATGGCCGACACCTGAAGACGGAAAACTATACTTATGTTGGGCATTTTCCAGTAATGCGTCTCATAAAAGATTTACAAACTGCGCCATTTGATTCTAAGGCGCAGCTTAAAGAAACTCTGAGATCAGGGAAAAGCGTTTACCTCATTTATTTCAACAAAGCTATTGAAATTTCAATTTCCTTTAAACGCTTTATCCATTTGTGACATGTTATATAAATCCAGCATAATGTAGTTCGGGGGGGTGTTCAACCACTCACGAGACGTGTTTGTTTTCCATTTAAAGATTAATTTATGGCCGATTGACATTAAAAGTTGTATGTATTACTAATGCACTATTTGCTGTTTATAGGTTATTAACAAACAGTCACGGGCATCACTTGATATTTATTGTCCTTAAGCATTAAAAATCTTCATAATACCGTCGGTACATAAATAACTAGTATTCACAATTACCTTTGCACGAAAACCGACACTTTTTTGCATATCAACGCCATTATATATTTTTATTAGGAACCGCATCTCATACCAACATGATTGCATCGGGGATGTGTTGCTTTTCACACCTACTATTTTGACACATTTACAATTTTTATGGAAATCTTTTAAATAATTATGACTACCCCAAAGTTGTATAAAAAGTGTTATAAAACTAGAAAACTCTTGTGAAGAGAGTCAGAAAATTAATCAATATCGCGTATGAATGCTGAATGGATGTAAATATGATAAGTAGATACCGACAAAATAATTTCTTTGTCAGTTTTTGCGGAATCTTAATTAAAAGAACTGAAAAGCGTTTGATGAGGTCGGTACGGATAAAATGAAATTTGAAAATGCGTGGTTTTGCGACTTTTTTTGTCTAATATAGTAGATAGGGTATTTTTACAGTGTGTATCTAAAACGCAGGTCACGGTTCCTCTGCGTGTAGTACGTGTAAAAATAAATCAAAAAACCGATATGGACATATGGCTTTAACCAAATGGTTACCGAGATACAGAGCCACATTTCATGTAGCCTTTCTGCCTTATTTTTACACGTACTACATACACACGAAACCATAACCTACCTTTTAGATATACCCTGTCTAGGTAGCATCTGTGCTTGTGCTTAACTAATAAGAGCTTCTAGAAATATGTTTACATCAATACATCGTTTAGCAACCCTTCGCAGTTTCGACAAAGCCCTGTTTCAACATTGTCAGTTTGTGTTTTATATTTCTGCACCATATACTAATACATCTTGAGTTATGACAACTAGTCACTTATAGAAGAATTTACACTAACAGTGGAACAACTACAAAATAAACAGTACCGCTTCGCAAATATTATGACGACTTTAAATACTATGTACTACTTTCATTTATAGTAACCGTAAGTTTCAATCGTGGAGGTGCTCCGAGAAGACTACTACATCTTGAACAAGGTTGTTTTGGTATCGCATAATTATATGCTGCATTTTCTATAAAAGGGTATACCTAAATAGGTTATGAAAAACTTACATCTTATGATGTAGTTTTAAGAGAGTGCCTGGACAAGGTTACGATAATTTTGCACACATATTTTTCCATAAAAATATTAACACGAATAGTTGTTGTTATATTTCTTCATTGTGAAATGACGTTAAGATAAATAGTAGAACTTGAGCTCAAACAGATCTATTATATTTTTCTTGCTAGCAGTGGTTTTTAAGCTTCAAAGGTATGGACGTGCTTCAAGGTTGTTAAGGCCAGGTAAAAATCCCGCGTTTCCTTTACGAATTCAGACCCCTTGTTCTTGTAGAATGCATTTCAAATCCTGTGCCTGCTTGCAATCGCTTATCCGTGCGCCTATATGTCTGTTTCTATCCTCCGGCGGTCCGTTGCTTTGCGGTGCTGCTGGAAAGCGGCGTTAGAATGGATCGGTTGTTTGAGTGAAAGAGAGGGCGTAAACGTATTTGCCTCACACCCCTGTCTACTATCGTGCCGGTTGACCATGTGTTAGTGCAACTATACATTTTACGGAGCGAATTAGCGTCCTGCCCGTGTGTTTCTCTCTGATTTTCGGAAGCGTTTCTTCTTATCTCCTGGCAGTCGACCTTACGTAGCCAAGCCGAGTGGTTCTGTGCAAGAAACCTCCGCGGCTGTGGCCGTTGGAGCTCGCTGTGGAGGATTCGAATTCTAACTATCGAGTAGCGCGTGGTGCACCAAGTGTGGAAGACGGGGTGAAAACCTACCGGGGAAGGTGACCGTACTTTTCGGCCTAGCATAAATGGTATCATTCTGTTTGTTGTTGTTAAATCGTCTGGTTGCATATGTTATGTATTAACAGTTGGTACGGAAAGAAACCGGCTTGAAGATATTTAAGTTTTGTTGCGGGGCACAAATTTTGGATACGTGTTCACGCCGTGCTTTCTTATGCAAGGTTATGTATGCTGCAGTCGTTGTCTTGTGAGTACCCTTTCCCTGGGGCACCTTTCTCGTCGCAAACTGGCTTTTGTCGTAATACCGATTTTAGGATGAACACCAAAATAGGGTTGTGACAATTTCACATATTTACTACTTTCTTCCATAAAGAGACATATATTAACAGTGATTTTTAAACTTACAAAGCATACGATTGCTTCAAGATCAACATCATAGCTTTTATTGTGTTATAACAATTTTGCATAATATCTATATCTATATCAATGGTTGTTCTTAAAATCCCAAAGCACAAAATAACGTTAAAATTGACACGGCAGCATAATTAGGTTGTACTACTTTCGAATAGCAATTTCGCTTCTACATAGGGAATTTGCATCTGTAGCTGCTCTTATAATTCCAGAGATTAGAAAAGCTTCGAGATAAATGCCACAACCAGCACAAGGTTTATATCAGAAGTTCTTTATAAACCTCCTACGTTTTATTTTTCTTCTATATAGGCAGCATTCTGCTGTTGTTCTCCATGAGCCCTTAACTGATGAGCCGCCAACAGGTTGTCATTCCATCGTTTTCTAGGACGTCTCAATGAACGAAGCCCAATCGGGGAATGGTCGCTAGCTATTCCGTTAATATGGCTGTTCATGTTTATTCTGTCCTTAATTTTCTTATCCATTTATTGACCTTTTCAACTCTTCACGTGCCTCTTGTGTTTTCAATTCTGATCATGTGAACATCACAGTTCGTTCAAGGTTATAAGAATTACAATTTATTTATTATGGGATCTATACAAATAATTGTTGCGAGCTTTCGGAAATGCAAAAGCTGCATACCGCATCCTGACCAGAACTGTAACAGTTTCAAATATACATATTATCTAGTTACAGAGGATGTCTTTGTTTTTATAATTGTTCTGTTAGATCAGGAAATAAATCAAACCAAGGCTAATTTATTATGAAAGATGGTGTTGCAAGCTTGAATGATTGTTGTTTTCGAAGTGTGGTAATGACGGAGCCTTTTTATGTACGTAAATATGCAGAAATGCATTTTGTGTATGGATATTGGAGCCGGAATGCTCGTGCACTTGTGGTAGCATATCGAAGAAGGTATTCTTACCGGCGACAGCCTGACTATCTAACATTAATTTGAACGGTTGCATCGAAATTTGTGTGAAACCTGTATGATTAGACTACCTCATCATGTTGAAAGAACTAACGTGGACAACAATGTTTACAAAATTTACAGGTTTGTGATAATCTGAGATATCAACCATTTTGTCATTGGTTGTTAGATGCTACCGCAAACAATCTAAAATTTTTAAGTAAATTTCTCTGGGCTGATGAATCGCAGTTCACACGGAATGGTATTAACAACTGGCATAATATGCATAACTGGTTGACACGAACACCCTTATGTTACATGGAAAACAGCTTTGGGCAGGTATTGTAGGCGCCCATGTTATCGCACCTTATGTATTACCACATAGGTTTAATAGTGCCATGTATTTGGACTTCTTAGATAATACGTTGCCGGAATTATTAGAAAAAGTGCGTATGTTGATGTGCGTAGGTCAGTGTGGTACCAGCATGACGGGGCACCGTTGCACAATTCAAGTTATGTTAGAGATAACTTTCAACCACACTAAATTGGAAGAGGAGGTCCTGCAACATGGCCGGGAAGAAAAAACTTTCGCTCTTCTCCATTTTGTGTACCGTGAAAACAATCTTTTTATCTGTCATTTCGTATCTTACTGTAAGTCAATGTGGAACGTTTCATAGTTTAGATTTTACTTTTACTGTTTTTCAAAGTGCAGTAAATACAACACCAGCAATGATTACAGTTTTGGCTGCAGAGGGTCGTCATATTGCTAAGTAGCTAAAAGGTTCGAAGTAATTGCTTTGCAACAATACTAACATCGGCTGAATATCCCATTCGTTGGATATCTAATCCTCGGACTGCTCTTGGTTCGGGAAATTAAACTAAGGTGACTCCGTGGTTAGAGGGCCAGAGTGCGAACTTCTATAGGGAGCAAACTATGAAACTGAAACATCGATGGGCCAAGCGTTTCGATTTGGCAGAAGACTACATAGAGAATATCTGAGATGTGTTTGGAATTTCAGAATTGAAGCATTATAGTAGTTCTCGGTAACCGAACTATTTTCCTTGCTCTCGTAGGTATAACGCAACCAAAAACCTTTGCACAATATTTGGCCAATATAGGATGTTATCTCGAGGCCCATTCATTTTTTTTCTTCTTCTTCTTCCTCTTATTATAAGCTAGTGGCCTGTTGTTGGCTGTTGTAACCACAAAGTGGTTCTATGAGCCCTCTTTGAGGACGCGAGATGGCTAGCCTTGCCCGTCGAAAGTGAGGAAGAGTTTCCTTGTTTAAAGGTTGGCGACTACCACAGATGTTGGCATGGTAGCCGGAGAGCGTACGGTTTTTAAAATTCTTCTAGAATCCACCGGAATTCGAACCTTGGCCGGCTGTCTGAGAAGCGAGAATTTGCACGCTGCACCATCCTCTCACCATTCATCTTTTAAACGTTCAAAAATATTTAGATATAATTTTTTTCATAGAGAGACGTGGTAGTTATTTGAAATCGTTTTCAAGATGATCAGACTGTAACGCTTATCTTTAAAACATAGCCTTTGGATGTTTAAGACTAAGAATTTGTGTACATCCTTTTACAGAACAAAGTAGAGAGTATCTGAAATAGTTACAACCCTCGCAAGATCGAATTGTCCATTTTAAACCACTCCCATCATCACAACACATGAGTAACTACCCATATAGATCCTCTAATCTTCACCGCCTCAAATCCAACATTTTTGACAGTCGATGAGGGTGATTATGTTTAGCTCTCTAGCTTCAACGTTGTTCTTCTTACTAAATTACGCCAGACCCTCTGCTAGAAGCATTCTTACAGTTTTGTCAGTTTCCTTCTAGAAAGAATTTTGTAGCGTGTATCCAACAGTAAAGTGATCTGCTTTGCCTTCTTTTTTCATTGAGTTTAGTTTGAAATATAATCTTTTCCATGTTTTCGCATATATTTATGTGGCCGAAGAACCTTAATCTACTACCGTAAACGATGGTGGATAGCTTCTCTTTTATTAACCATGGCAATAATGTTCTCGGTGCTACCCAAGGTATCCGTACTATCTCAAGCAAATACTACATCGTTCATCTGTTGCACTGATAGTCTAAATGTTAAAAGCAGAAGACTAAATATCCAATGTTGCTTGTTATGCCTGACCATTTTCCAATTTCAGTCAGTTGAGTCATGAGTGTGAGTGTGAAGCCACGGATCTGATCTCTTAGTAATCTTGCTACGAAATAAAGTCAAGTCTCGTTACTGTAATTACATTTTACGAGTAATTCGACGACCTAGGGAGATTGTGAAAAACCAAAGGGACGGACCTAACTGCTATTGCATTGTGCAATAGTTTTAAGGAGGTTTGCGCGCCAAAATCCACGTGCGTATAATCGCTGAATTGGCACGTCAGAACAATGCGCTTGCATCATTCCGTGGACATATCGCGTCACCTGATTTCAAGCTAAAGGAGCCAGGGCCGCATTAAGCGAACTTGTGTGCGGAATTTAGACATTATTGATACTGTGGGTGTTTTGGACTTGGCGTTGATAATAAATAAGTCATACCTACACTTAAGGAATGTATTTAAGCAATTAGCATTAAACTCGTGGACTGTTCCGTGCTACTGTTAATAGCGCACATAGAATTTATATATTACCATTGTGTATTCTTTGCATGTATTTCCATGCATGTATTTTCTTTTATAGAGTAAATGTATTTTCATGTAAACTGTTGGGTTTTTATTTCTGGAATGATTTGCATAATTACAGCATTGTAGATGGCAGCGGGCTCGTCGGAATGAGCAATATTGACATTCCTTAGCTGCACTGAGGTAAGAGCGGGTCTTGGGCTTTTACGACTGAGCTAACTAGCAAACACAGGTCAATTCAAATTCATAGTAAAGTAGAGTGTAAAGTACGGGAAAAGCCACATTACATGTTTTCTTTTCATTAGAGGCAGCGCAAACACTTCACTGGTTACACTTTTCCTGTCTTGATGCGTAAGTATATATTTGCTAGGGTAATTTGGCCAATCAAAGGATAACAAACTGTCAAAAACATTAAATGGGATAAGTCACTGTCCTCTCTTAGCTTAGGTAAGAAGAATCTCTAACTTTAGTACAAAGGATGAAATCAAGTGAAAAGACAACAGAACTAACCAGTTTTAGAAGTAGGTATTGAATTAATTCATGAAATTATAAAACATTGCAATTTTGAAGAGAGGATCTTCGATACTTGTTTTTTCATGCAACAATTTCCATTACGTCTTGAATCTTCAAGATGTATAAGCTTTTGACCACCACCAAGTTATTTGCTTAGAATAACGCCCACAAGCCCACCTGTCTGAAGGTGGAACCAACAACCCGTTTAAGAATATTAAATCCCTATAAAAAGAAGTAAATCAAACCAGCCGCAAACAAAGTTCCATGCAGAGCTTGGAGGTTTTATTTCGCACCCACTTAGTTGTTTCCGCATAAACCAGCGTCTGGGGCGATAAATCTCCAATTCCAATATCAAACCTTCGACCCTCCAGTCCCAATTTTCACCACAACAATAAATTCCGGCTGTTTTTTAGAACGCTATAATTTTCCTGTGTTCCTTTCATTTCGCCCTTTCCGCCCGAGCAGCGCCATTCATCCTCCCCGTACATACTTACAGAGAGAGCTCGATAAATAAGCAAAGAGATTGGCAGCAGTTGGCCTCATCTCGTCCGTTTTTTCCTCGTAAAAACACTTATCGTTCCGCGGCTCGCGGTTGCGCGTGTTTATTAGCAGGCCGAGGTAGACGCACGAGGAGGCGCTGAATCGAGTTATTTTTCTAATGAGGACCGCCGCGCGGGTCTTTTGCAAATTTGCGCACTTGTCATAATTGTGGGAATTGTCTAAAAGTCGAGGGAAGTGAAGCTGAGTTGAAGTAACCGCAACGTTCTCAACTTGGAAGCTCCAGTAAAATGAAGCTAATCAAGAAATTACTGATATTTTTGAAATGTTGCACTGGTCCATCATTTTGCAACCTGAAAGACTTTTCTTAAAAATGTTTCTGTAATATCAAGGGATAAGATACTTTATTTGGTGAAAATATCCTTAATTGTTCTGCCATGGCCATCCAAACCTCTTGTTACGTCAATCCTGAGACGCACTGCATAAACCTCCACAAACTGTATCAAAGGTAATAGAATCAGCATAGGATCAACTTCGTTATAGGCGACTTTAATAGTCACAGCAGCCGTTGGGGATGTGCAGAAGATGATAAAGATGGAGTGGCTGCCACCCAATAGGCGGACGCAAATATCTTGACACAGATCGACGATAATAAAGGAATACAATTTAGACCTACTGCTTGTGAGACAACGAATATTCCAACAATGTGTGAAATCAGTATGCCCATATGTCTCTAAAACCCAACACCTATCAGCAATCTGCCAAGATATGGCTTCAGTTCAACCCCAGAGGTTAACGTCCCATCGTAGGTATAATTTTAGAAAAACGAATTAGAGTAAGGTTTAGAAACTGTTGCATGACGTACTCCATTGACGTGCCCCTGTTTTCCTAGAATCTTGCCGAATTACCATTTTTGTAAGTTAGCTTTCATCATCAGGTTCCAGCGATTCTGCCACTCAGACTATCATCTTCGTGGGCTAGCCTTGTCGCTAGGTTTGGTGATAACCGCACCAGGTGAACCATTGGGAACTATTTCAGTTTCAAAGTAATTTTTCCTCTATGTCGATGTTGTTAAACAGCTGCATTACGTTCTAGTTATTCTATGTTGTCCTGCATGTTTATTTGTCTCCTACTCATAGCTAGAATAGTTAGTATTAAAAGTGATACGGTGTTTATATTCGTTTTTACGCAATTTCTCGCCTAATGGACACGACTTTTGGGCGCTCCCCTTAAGGAAAGGTTGAATTGCAATCGGCATAATTAAAATCCAGTAATCACAACATGTAAGCAGTGACGTCACTGCTATGACAAGTGCCACTGTATTTACCTGTACCTACTATGTATAATCGCATTCAGCCGAATTTATGGGCAAATTAAACAGCAAGCAGGTGGAGGTAAGATGAGCGCATGCAGCGACTTAGATTTCAACTCCATTCCGACAAATTGGCAGTCTTGTGCTACACCGTAGAATGCCGCCCACATTTTATACTGGTTTTTAGGCAGAAACAGTAACGCTTTTAGAGTAAAGCTTCTCTCGTGTGCCACTATGGCTAGCTGTGTGCACTTTTGGTTTTGCTACCTGTTGTAAATGGATTTTGAAGTGTAACACTATAACATAATTAATCTTCGGGCTCTATTACAGAAAGTCTACGCTAGAATAACTAAACACCTTCATCTAACCAGCGTAATCCGAAATTTGCTTCAACATCTCCCCATTTTTGTCGAGTTTTAAGGAAAAACTAGTAGATAGATTTACCAGGGAAACTGTTTACCACAGGGCAGTGTACTTGCTTCAACTCTCTTCAACATATACACCAACGACCAACTGCTACCCGTCAGAATTTTCAACATCTGCCCAGATGATAGAGAGATCGGCGTGGAGTCCAACACATTCGAAAATATGAAACCCAACTGGATTAAGGCAAAATATAAACTTAATCTACTAAAACGAAGTCCATTGGAAGGGCAGGTATGTGATTTCCATTTTTGCAATAAGCAGGTTTCTAGGAAACTATATATTACATTCTCTTGGAATACTAGCCCAGTCCAAAAATACTTCGACGAAACACTGGATGGAACCTTAACATATAAGCAGCGCTGTAAAAACGCAAAGCTTAAAAGCCGCGGGTGAAACAATATTCATCGTAGTAGTATGGGCACTATCTGGGGTACTTACATTATTAGGCTGCGAATAGCACATCCTCCATTGCATCCAAGTACCCTACCAAAGGCTACTTACAAGAAATGGCTTGCTCAATACAACTGCTCGTTTTGAGGAACAAGCCAATAGATCAAGGATATACTTGTTGAAAAATAAAAAAGATTATTACAGGATCGACCCGTCAGAAAATCCGGGGGTGAGATATTTAATTTAACCATTAAATTAGTTAGTTCTATTATGTTAGATGTATTTGTATATGTATCTATATATGTTTATATTCCTAACGTTTTGTATTGTATTTTCTTTATACTATTTTTTTTTAATGTACATTTTTAGGTTGATGTTTCTTACACGAAAAAATAAATAATCTGTCTATTAACATTATATTTTTTTGTTCAAACCACTGTTGTAAATAGCATCCAACTAAAGGTTTTCAAAGAAAGTAGTTGGTACATATCTTTTGTTATTAAGCAATATTCCGTTTTTGATAATAATATTTACAGTTTCTCTTTCGCGCAAGTCGTGTTTAGTTGATTGGGCCGACAGACAGCAGAGGTCGCTTAGGATAACGTTTCGGAATTAATCGGTTGACGTCAGGTTTTTTTATGCTGCTCCGTTGCTCCTTGGGGACAAGTTTCAACCTGTCTTTAGCCTACGTACGCGTTTAAGCGTCTGTTTTCTGGCAAAATGTGGTACAAATCTTTGCCAACAAACGTAGCGTACATGTGTAGGAGAGACGGCTGGAAGCTCTAGGAGTTCGTTATTTTGCCGGGATTTTGCTTCAGTTGCTTCTAGCATTTGATTGACAGCACTGCTGGCCCGTCCCTAACTAACCGCAAAGTAGTTGCTTGTACTCATGATCCCCTGGCGATTTATTTTAGATCACCGAGGGTCCGTTAAGTTAAAATTGCGTAGTACCTGGACTCTTTGAAGCAGCATTTGTGTTGTATTGTGTCATTTATTTCCATCCTTTCCGCCCCAATAAGCTGTGAGTCAGCCACAGTACTTGAATCAAATATATCGTTGACCGAATTCATTTGAGCGAGCAGATTGTGTCAGGGTGTTAGTTATTGGTGACGCGGCTGTGAGTTCTATATCGAGGGATCCAATCTCCAGAGTCGCTAAATGAGTTTAGCAGCTGCAAGGAATTTAATCAAAGTAAGGCCTGCGAAGCAAGACGCTGGCCGTAGCACACGAACTCTGTCAGTAAACCAAGAGACTTTGTTCTCATTTTCGACTTCAAAGAACAATTCTGTCTAAGATCCCAAAGCCGGTGGCGCTCAATTCATAACATTTCGTTTAATTCAACAAGTTCTGGCTTTAACCAACGAGTACGAAAGTGAACTACAACCTCCCGGTGGGTTAGCTGGCCAAAATCTTGTTATAGGAACATCGAAACGCAATTGGAGCGAACAGCACAAAAATACCGATTAGCTATGTAATAAATTAACGCCCAGCGTTGTAGCGGTAATTTCATTTCTGATAAACTCATCCCGTCATCATGTGGCCTGGTTTGATGTGGTAAATATAAATTTGTCTCTAACAAAGTATGCCGTCATTAGAAGATCGTGTAAATAGAGTTTGCATGAGTTGCCTACTAAACGACTTGAATCATCAATTTATACCAATTAAATTGGATGCATGTACTTTAAATTCGACTGGTAATTGTAATGTTTGCATAATTATAATTAAATATCATCTAATAACAGTTGCATATTGGAGTTAAAAGGTCGATAGTCAGAATTAACATTAACTCGATTATAAGAAAGTAGTTTGATTATGTTAAGCAACCTTCCAAAGTAATTGTAGTTTTTGCATGGCTATAATTAAACAGTGTTTAGTTAGAGGTTGCTTGATTAACATTCTTTTACGCTTTAGTTTCAAATTAAATTAAAGCGAAGTAGTTTAATTATGCTACACTGATTTCCAGCAGTAGTTATAGTTTATGCATTATTATAATTCCATATCATCTAATCGGAGTTTGCTTAGGTAACCTACCTATCCGCTTTAAGTATCAATGAAATTAGAAATAACTAGTTTAATTATAATATACTGCCCTCCACTGCCCTCCACTGCGCATTATATGTTTTCATGATTGCAATTAAATCTCATCAAGTTATATTTTACTCGAGTGGCATACGTAGACGTTTCAATAATCAATTAAAATAGAAACACGTAGTTTGACTATGCTATATTGTTATACGCTGAAAATTATAATTTTTGCACGATCCTAATTAAATATCATCTAATTAGAGTGATACATAATTATACGCTTTAATAATAATAATTTGAATTAGAAAGAAGTTGCTTTATTATACTACGTGAAAAGTCGTACAAAAAATCAGTCCTCCTAAGGACTAACCAGGAATATCTGAGAACGGGAGAAGATCAAAAACACCCGAAACGTCGCATGATAAACACCACTGACAGTGAAAAAAAATCCAATAAAACATATCAACACTCCTCTCAATTTGTAATTATAGTTTTGCATAGTTATAATAGAATATAATTTAATTTGAGCTTACCTGTGGGAGATATAATTATAGGCTTTAATCATAGTTTTAATTTGAAAGGAGTGCTTTGGTTATTCTCTACTACTATTTACTGGTAATTATAGCTTTTACATAATTACAATTGAATATAAGTCAATTAGCTTTGCACGTGTGAGATAAAATTTTAGGCTTTAATGATAATGTTACTTTGAAAGGAGTTAATTTAATTGGAATTTGCTTCTGAGATGTAATTATAGGCTTTAATTATACATTTAATTTGAAAGGAGAATTTTGGTTATTTTCTACTACTATATACTGGTAATTATGGCTTTTGCATAACTATGATTTAATAAAATTTAATTCTAGTTTACTTGTGTGAGATATACTTACAGGCTTTAATCATAACATTAATTTGAATAAGTAGTTTGGTTGCCCTCTATTACTATCTACTGGTAATTATAGTTTTTGCATAATTATAATTGAATATAATTTAATTAGAGTTTGCTTGTGTGAGAGATAATTATAAGCTTCAATCATTATATAAATTGAAAGGAGTAGTTTGGTTACTCTCTATTACTATCTACTGGTAATTCTAGTTTTTACATAATTATGATTGAATATAATTTAATTTGCTTGTGTGAGAGATAATTATAGGCTTTAATCATAATTTTAATTTGAATGGAGTACTTTGGTTATTTTCTACTACTATCTACTGGTAATTTTAGTGTTTGCATAATTATAAATTAATGTAATTTAATTAGAGTTTTCTTGTGTGAGTTATAATTATAGGCTTTATTCATAATTTTAATTTGAATAGAGTAGTTTGGCTATTTTCTACTACTATCTGCTGGTAATTATAGTTTAGGCGTAATTATAAATGAATATAATTTAATTAGAGTTTGCTTGTGTGAGATATAGTTATAGACTTTATTCATAATTTTAATTTAAGAAGAGTAGTTTGGTTGTTCTCTATTACTATCTACTGGTAATTATAGTTTTTGCATAATTGTAATTGAATATAATTTAACTTGAGTTTGTCTGTGTGAGGTATAATTATAAGCTTTTTTCATAATTTTAATTTGCAAGGCGTAGTTTAGCTATTCTCTACTACTATCTTCTGGTTATTGTAGTTTTTACATAATTATAATTTAATTTCAGTTACTTGGAGTGTGTTTGAGTCAGACATCATTATACGTTGTAATCATTATTACAATTAGAAAAGCAGTTTAATTATACTGCACTGTTGTCTAGTGGTAATTATAGTTTTTGCATAATCATATTTAAATATCATTTAATTAGAGCTTCATATTCTTATTTGGGGATTTCTCCACTCTGAAAATTAAAAATATTAAATAACGCACGTTTCGAGGGACAATCTGCCCTCGTTATCAACGATTAACAATTAAAAAAGAACAAGAAACTTAGCTTTTTTCACCGGGATTAAAAATCGACCAACCTCCAATGAATTGCTTGACACTGAATATGAATTATATCACGCCACAAAGAAGTTTCAGAGAGTATCTTAATTAGCTTGTCTAAGTGAGACATAGTAATTCGGGTTAATCATAATTTTAAGTAAAAGGTAGTAACTTTATTATAGTATATTGCTGTATAGTTGTAATTCCAGTGTGGCATAATAATAATAATTAAATAGTTTACTAGAATTTCTTTGAGTAACATATAATAGGTATACGTTTTAATCATCATTTAGATTAAAGAGGCAAACTTGCCATATTGCTGTAATTGGTAATAATAATTTCTGTACAATTGAACGTAACATCCAGTTCTTGTTTTAGTACTTTTCTTTATTAAAATTTACTTCTCAAGATCAGTCTTGCATATTACTAGACTATAGTTGGAGATGCATTCTTTGCTATTGTCTATGATCACAAATTGAAATTTGTGGACAGCTACAAGTAACTGGCATTAATTAAAATCGGAGATAGTTTTCTACTGACTTCCATTAAGAATAATAAAATTATTATTATTATTACAAGTAGCTTTAGTTTGCGTAGTTACCTTAATTACAAGCGTTAATTATTTAAATTTTAAAGAAGTAGCTTGAACTTGCTTTACTACTACCCGTTTTGACTTAAAATTACAATTTTCTCATAATTGCAAGTTATTCCATGTACGTTTTTAGGCTAGCTTTGGTACATTATTTTCAGAACAGCACGTAGCTAAAGTATTCTGAAATTGCTAGGTTTATTACTATATTTTTTTCATGATTACAATTAACTAAATAGAAAGTTAATTCATGATTTTTATTCAAAAGGTCAAGGAATAAATTGGAGCTCTTTAATACTTAAATTATCAATTTGCCAGCAAATATTGATTCTAGTATTAATTTCCGGAATTTAAAGTTATCATAATTTCAAGATGTAAACAGGGATGCCATATAAGTACCTAAGGTCATATACAGTTTCTAATTTATTTAATTCGGAAACCAAAGGACGTAACACAGTTTAATATGGACGGCCTGTTTACAAGTTCTATCTTTTAATATATACAAGCAGACATTTTAAATCTGTACAGAATTTATGGACTTATTTTCATGCCAGCCATTAATGGTTATGCATTGTTTTCTTAGCTTAGTGCACGCCCGTGGTTGCAACGTTTATTTTATGATGTAGTATATTAAAGTTTGTAAACTAGAAACCCTGCTGCAAGTTCTATACTCTCGGTCTTTGTAGTTTATTTTTCACTATTACACAGCGAGGCGCTGTTATTGGTATAAGAAAACGTTTTGTAGAAAATGTATAGAAGGATTTATGCGCCGTTTTATTTGTTTTTAGTTATTTTAATACAGCGTATCTTGAGATGCTTTTGTAAAACAGGATTCGCTTCTATTTTTCGTAATATTAAACTCTGCTGAAATGTAGAAGTTAATTATAGCTAGATTAGATTCCTGCTTTTCCAGCTGGCTGATTAGCTGTAATTACACGCTTTGTGTCGTTTTGGAGCACTCGAGTTCTGATGAGTAAATTTTATATAATTATAATTATGTAAAGTCAAATTAAAGCGTTGCGTTGCGCTTCGGTCCCAATGCCTCCTGTAATTTCTAATGTACAGAGATAATAAAAAAGTATAGTGAACACTCATTAGTTTAATGAATATCATTAATTACATGATCACAGTTAAAGTGTTATATTTTTTATCTCAAACGCATACGTTTGAATATCATAATATTCTGTAACAAACGACTTCCGGGATTGGACCGTGTCATAATTGAGATCGAAGAACTCAACGTTTCGCCCACTTTCGCAAGGGGCTTCATCAGGAGGAAAAAGCAAAAGAGCACGGTAACTCAACTCAACTCAAGCCTCAGAAATATACATAATATTCTATAAAATTTCAAAATAAACACATGTAATTACTGATGTTCCTGACCACTCTAATAAAAATAAATAACATGTGTAATTACACTTTCAACAAGCTGGGGTTTTGCAGTCCCATTATAAAAATTGTAATTACTTGAAACCTCAAACTAACTCACATAATTTCTATATATTGTTATGATATACACAGGGGGGTTAAAAATCAGATTGGAAAGGATTAAGGGATACAATGATTGAAAATAACCAAGATCTACTTAGATTTAAACTGGAAATGTGAATAAGTATTATGCATTTTAAAAAGTAAAAGACGAATTTGTAATTGAGTAGGGTATGGCTATTTGAAAGGCAGATGGGTTCAAACGTGGTAACATTTTAAAGATTAAAGTTTGAATTGAATGACAAATACATAATTGTAATAGATTAAAAATTAGTAAGTGTAAATCAAATTAATATAAGATAGAGTGTAGAAAGTAAAAATATGTGATCGTTAAGGACTTTGTTTCCATTACTAGAAATAACAGATTGTGACAAATGTAACGAAAATAATTTGAAGATGAAAATATTAAAAATAAACCCTATTTTATTAATAAAACTGTTTGGATAATTAAAGAGTAATCATAAAATTTGCGTGGTGAAGTGTATAAAAAAATTTAAACCTCTAAGAAGAATAAAAGATATAAAACTAAGGATGAGTACAAGTATGTGGTTAAAACTAATACCAAGCAGAATTGATCTACAAATGTGAATAACTGGAGAAGAATAAAGTCAAGTTTATTGGAAAATTACATTTAACATCAAACATTAATTGAATTGGATTACGTCAAGCTGTTCAGTGATAAGGGAGGGCTCTAGAGGAAGACCATCAGTTAAGAGGGCGCGTTTTAGAAAGTTGGCAGAGGCAGTAAAGGAAGTAGGTGTCTGCAGATTTGGTCTATTGTCTGCATGCTTTGGGAAGGTTTGAGTTGCTGGTTCTGGACAGTTGGAGACGTCTTGTCTGTAGGAGGGGCCTTTTCATTGTGGGAGGGTATGCGAGAGGCGGGATCAGTAGGCAGACAGAAGCAGGTTGGTTTGTATCTTGAACGTGGTAACCAATTGAAAGGTAATTACTAGAAAAAACAATAAAAGGCTATAAAAGTGAATTAGTTATCAAAAAATAATTTACTATGTTTATAATATTGTTGTGTACTAGTGAAACAAATTGGTATTTGTCATTTGAATTTCAAATCTGTTTTGACATTTGATTGACATAAGTTATTTTGACTTATGGGAATGATATTAAATAAATTAGAACATCAATTTTTAGAACTAGGCAATCTAGATAAAGGACTCCACCCCTGATTTTCAGGAGCTATCTCGAATTATAATTATTGATATTCAAAACATAAATAGGGCAATTTAAATTTGACAACAATAACAATATAATTCAAAGGCATATTAATATAGCTATACCTAAATGTACATAGCAATATATTTGGCATAAATGGAAAGAACTGAATTTATGACTAATTAAAGTTGGAATTAGTTCAGCTGACGTAATTAAAAATAGTGTTGCACTTCTATTTACTCAATTAAACTAACTAAATTAGCCATTAGTTAAATAAACTTGATTCGACGAGTTGCTTTAATTATAAAAGAAGTTTGCGTTTCCATTATTTCAGGTTATAATATATTATCTGCATTCCCGTTGTCTAAAACCAAGTAAACTAATTTTCCAATTATTTGCTCATAGATTTTTAGCTTAATTATAATAAAAATTTTACATTTTTGCTATTCCAATGTAATATAAACCAATGGAGTTGTTCAAAACCAAAACAAAATTTTTCTTGTTGCTGCTCACTCTAATGAAAAAAACTTAATATAATTAGTTAGTTCTCGGGAGTAGTGCAATTATGCTACTTATAATTGGCATTTGTTTCAGTTCTATTGCTTTATATTTTAATTTCTTCTAACGTCAAAATAAACTCCTATAATTTCCACACATCCTTGGCTCAAATGGAAAGTATAGGATTTATAATTAGCTCAACTTCGAATTAATCCAGTCGATCTAATTATAAACAAAATTTCTGTTGAATAACGTTGTATTCAAAGCCAATGAAATTTATTAGAAGCTGAAAGCAATCGTTTACCTATTATAAATTTACTCTAGAAGACAAATTGGATTTCTAATTATTTAGATCTCGAGCTGATTTAGTTATAAGCAAAGGCTTAGGCTTCTGGTACATTATATATTTATATTCTACTAATCATCAGTAGGGCACATTAGCAACATGAAATATATAAAACTTGTATTATTTATAAGTAATTATTGTCTACTGAAATGACAATTGTTGTATTTCTCATTAACTAGATACTGAATTCGTGCAGCTGACTTAATTGTAAAAACAGTTATTCTTTTTAACATGGAAATTCCGCATACTATTTGTGGTTAAACATCCAGCATTCTCTAGCTTAACGTACTTTACACCTTGTGAACTCGAGCAAGGATCCACGGGATAGCGATGCTCTTTGGTGGCTAGTGTTGTTTGAGTACCTTGAGAACGAGGATACTTAGGCGGATTTGGCCTTGTTGCTGTTTGTGCACCCATATTGACTAAAGTTTCGCAAAACCTTGCAGCTTGTGTTATCAGAGTGAAAGTAGCACTAAAAGCTGAAGGTCAGTGTGGAGCTATTTTTAGTTCTCTGTTCCAGCCGCTCAGAGCCACTTAACGCTGATTGGTCGTTCAAGTAAAGGGTAATCCGTTGGGCGTGGCCGTGTGACTCACAATGGTTGTAATGCTTTACTCGAGTTTACAAGATGCAAGGCACATTAAGCCAAATAATACTGGGTGTTTATCCAAAAATACTACGCCGTCTAAACCAAAATTCTATGTTAACAAGAATCGTTCGAGTAACCGCGAAAGCCTCAAACAGTATGTAAAAACAGTTGTCCATCTTTGGTATTTCAGAATATAGTAGGCAGCAATGAAATTATTTAACAACCTCAAAATATATTGATGAAGTTTTCGAATTTAAATTGTTCCACACCAAGCAAATTACATTCACAATAATTAGACTTCGAATTAGCATATGTATAAATAGAATTTTACATGTGTAGTATTTCACTTGATACTAGAGACCAACGAAATTGTTCAAAATGTGGAAATAACCTCATGTAATTTCTCCTGTTCCGATTTTTTAAATGGAAAAAACTGGTATAATTAATTAGTCTTCGGATTAGTTCAATTATTTAATTACAAACAAGATTTTTACAGTTCCATAATTTCAAATTGTAGTTATCTCAAACCTCAAACTAAATCTTACAATCTTCATACATACTTTTCTCAGATGAAAATAACTAACTTATAACTAATTCGATTTCGAATTACTGCAATCAAACCAATTATTTGCAAAGCGTTGTACTTTTTTACCCCAAGTTGTGATAAAATTAAACAGAGCTTCATAGAAGCTGAAAACAATTAAAAATTATAGATTCTCTCAGGTGAAACAAACAGAACTCATAATTAATTTCATATCGAATTAGTTTACTTGATTTAATTACAAGCAAATAGTTACACCTCTGTTATCTAGCTGAATTCGTACAGTTGACTTAATTGTAAGAACAGCTGTGCAACCCTGATATGTCACGTTTTAGTAGGAACAAACAAAATTATTTAACAACCTTAAAATAGAGCTATGAAATTTCTGAATTTCAATTGTGCCAAAACCAGACAAAATAAATTCACAACTACATAATTAGATATCTAATTAGTCCAGCTTATTTAATTAGAAAGATGGGATAACATTTCTGTTATCTTAAATTGTAGTAAGCATCAATAGAATAAAGTTATCAGTATTACAAGTTATATAAAACTTCTAAGTAATGTTTGTCTACCCAAAGCTAATTCATCTTTCATTAGATGCTGAATTTGTAGAGTTGCCTTAATTGTAATACCTATAACGTTTCAGATTCTAGTAGGGGCCAATGGAATTAGTTAACAACTTCAAAATAAGCTGATGCAATTTCCGAATTTTAATTATTCCAAATGAAGCACTTTGAATTCACAATTAGTTATATCTGGAAATAGTCCAGTTGATTTAATTACAAGCAAAGGGTTACACTTATGTTATTCTAAATTGTAGTACGCATCAATGGAATACATTATCATCCCAATATAAATAAGTATTATATAATTTATAAATAAAACTAGGTGAATTCATCATTTATTAGAAACTAAATTCAGTTGACAATTGTAAAAACTAGGAACCAATGGAATTATTTAACAACCTCAAAATGGAATCATGCAAATTAAAATTTTCCCAAACCAAACAAATCAAATTCATAATTAATTAGACTTCCAATAAGCTTACGTACAAATACAATTTTTTATTCCTGTCATTTCAATTAACTTATGTAGTTTCTCCTGTTGCTGTTCGTTGTAATAAACAGAATTTAGTATAATTAATTGATTAGTTCTATTATTCTAATTACAAACAGGACTTCTATAGTGTTATTATTTCAAATTATAATTACCTGCAACCGCAAGCTAAGTCCCTATAATTTTCATTCGTCCTTGGCTTAAATAGAACGAACTAAATTTGTAACTAATTTTTAACAGGCGAAGTGTTGTACTTGCGTTACACCACGTTGATATGGAAGCCAATAGAATTTCTTAAAAGCTCAAAACAATCATATAATACAGTAAATTTATTCCAGTAAAACTAACTGAATTCACAATTAATTAGTTCAGTTGATTTAATTACGGGGAAAGGATTATACTTGTGTTAATTCCAATTGCAGTAAGGACCGATGAAATAATTTTACATCTCAAAATAGGCTTACTAAAATTAAATTAGCTAAATTTATCATTAGATTAGGTAGGGAATTGATACGGTTACCTTAATTATAAACAGAACTTTGCAGATCTGCTATTTCAGCTTCTAATAGGCATCATTGGAATTATATAACATGAACATCACCAGCGTAATTTCTTAATCTAAAGCAAGCCAAATTCACAATTAATTAGACTTCGAATTAGTGTAATTGTAAACCTAATTTTACATCTCCTTGGAATACTAGAAGTCAATGAATAATACAAAACGTCAAAATAAACTACTACCATTTCAAAATATCTGTTCACCCAAAGCATGCGAATTCAATTTACGATTAATTAGACTTCGCCTTAGCACAGTTCTCTAAACTATGAACAGCCATTTCTACTGTTAGTAATAATAAATGGAATTACTTAAACCCTTATCCACCATCTTAATTTATGTTCACTCATATAAAACTAATTAATTTCGCCATGAATCATACTTCATATAATAATAATATAAAAACCAGCTCTACTTTCGGTTATTGAAGAACCATGAAATTATTTCAAACCTTAAAAGAGTAAACTGAATTCCCAATTAATTAGACTTCGAAATTTACGGTTGACGTAATTTTTATTTTCTTAATATGTAGTTATAGTGAGACCGATGAACTTACTTAAACGGCACTCGTGTAATTAAAAAATTTTTGTTAAATCAGATCAAATGAAGTTAAATTACAATTAATTGTACTCCAAATTAGCACAGCTACCTTAGCTATAAACAGATTTTTCCATTTCTGGTACCACAAGTTTCCTAATTCTATCAACTGACGAAAATATTTCTAACGTCAAAGTTAATATCCATGATATCTCAGCTTCAATTCGCTCAAATAAATACGTTTGTAATTAATTCAACTTACACTAAATCCAGCCAAAAAGTGAATTGTAAACACTTGTTGTCTCACATTCCAATATTTGATTAAATTATTTGTTAGTTAACTGGCTCATATAAATTGAAATGCATTCATAATTGATTACCCTGCATACTGATACATTTGACCTAATTACAGACAGAGCTTTGCTTTATGAAATTCTAATAAATGCTGGGTCTCATACCAATTCTCAATTCCAGTTAGACGTAAAAGTTTAATTCGAGCTTTTTCTTGTGCTCGGTAAGTGAAGTGTAGACAGAGAAAGCTACTTTACATCCCAAGGAAGTTAATAGAGCTCGCTGCTACGATGCTACAGAGCGTACACATCGGATTCCTACTATTGACATAAGCAAACGCTTGATGAAAATTAAGCAAGTAAACTGCCTTGTTTCAACTTGCAGAGCTCGAATTCCTTCTTATTACTAATCTAGATTTCCTTTTGTGTTAGTTAGCTCAAGTCTGGTTTGTAAAAGTCAAACAATGAATCAAAACCGACGAAAATCTTTAGTGTTTTTAAAATATTCATACATGTATGGTCTGGATTCAAGAGTTGACAGTATTCTTTTAAAGCATCTCACTGCACTTCAATTTTAGTGCAAATTATGCTAACGAACATAGTGTACATAACATTACTGTATAGATTTTTAATTAGTGTAACAAATACCGATTATATTCTGCAACAAAACTAATACTTTTATTGCAACCGCTGCACTTGTGCTAATATTTGTATTCCCAGCAGTACTGCCATAATTTGCCATCTACCCTAGCAATTTAATTATCGCTGTGTTGCTTTAGTGCTTGCGTAAATCACCCTTTCCAGGATCATGTACAAAAACTGAATTTATGCAAGTGCAGTTCACATTTACTTAAAATACTAGCCAACAATTCTAGATTAGCAGTTATGTATGCAACTTCTGTCCAAAGTATTTTGTTTGCCTTGAAGTATAAAAAGCAGAATGGACGCTGGCGTAAAATATGATGTTTCTTTACGATTACATAACAGATTAATCAATTTTAATCAGGCTTGAATACTCAATATCACAGAAATGGACCGAGTATTTGCATGGGAATGATTAATGATCAGCAAGACGATAAAAGCTTAAAGTGTAACAGATTTTTTTCTGAAAAATTACGTCGGCGGGTGAATATTAAATAGACATAAATATCCGCGTATCTATACATAAATAATGTGTTCCATATAATAGCTTTAGCGTTGAAAATTATGTTTGTAATTGGAATAAACGAACTAATTAGACATTTCAATCATTGTCAATTTAGTGCGTTACATTATTTTAATGCACATTTAGAAATTAATGAGCTTTATCTTTATCTAAAATTGCAGAGATGCAAAACTCCGTTTAGAATTAAAGTAGCTGTATGAATTCATCATCTAATTAATGGCGATTTTAGTTCGTTTAATTTAAAACTGAACAAGCATTTATGAGACGCTAAATTATAGCATCGGTGCTTACTGTCATCTGAGCATAGACGTATAACACCCTGTTTGTAATTAAGTCACGTGGACTAATTCCAGATCCAAGTAATTGCGAATTCGGTTTGTTTCACCTACACGATTTTGTAATTTATATGATTGTTTTAAGATTTTAAGAAATGCAATGGGTTGTTATTGCAACTGTAATTAGACTAATTCGAAGTCCACTTAGTTAAAACTTCAGTTAATTTTATTTGAGCCAAAGATATGTGGAAATTATGTGAGTTTCTTTTGAAGTAATTGGAATTTGAGATAAGAAGACAGCAAAAACCTTGCTTGCAATTAGGATAATTTGGATAAACCGAATAAATTAGTAGTGTGCTTTCAAAAATCAAGTCCACCGATATGCAAGACGATATAACTTTGAGGAGGAGCAGAAAGGTGCAATAATTTGAAGCGTGGACAGAACATTAAATATAAATAAATGTACGCGTATTTGTACGTAAATAACCACTTTTATTTTAATTTAGTGCTTGTTGGTGTATAGATAAAAGTTATGCAAAGAAATTTATTTAAAAATGGTTCGCTGTTTGCATACTTCCATACAAGTAAGCGTGTGAAACAGTTTTATTATAACGAATTTTTGATTAGCTTTCCTGAAACTCTGTACCGCAACTTTCTAAAAGCTGCTGGCGTAATTACAAATAAAAGATTGCTTTTTAGTATCAATAATAATACCACGAGACGACTGTGAATTATGAAAAATACTTTTGCTTTCTCACGAAACGGGTTGCTTAGAAACACCTCGAGCCGAAGGCGATGACATAATGTTGTTTATGCAATAGTTTTGTTTAAAATCAACATTTATAAAGTTTCTATGCTCGTGGATTGTGTTTCAAAAAACGTGCTTCACATGAAAAGTTTATCTAAAATGTCAAGAAATAAATAAAACTATTAACGAATACAAACCGTCAATTATGTTTCGACGCTATTTACAACTTTTCAGTCTAGGACTGTATTCTGTATTAGTAGCATTGTAAAAACAACATCTGTTAGTGATAAGAAGTTCAAGCTTAGAAATTTGTTTAGATGAAAGCATTTTCTAGTATAAGTTGCATATACTCATGATGAAATGCAATGCCTTTACTTCCATTTTGACTTTTTATACCTTAACTTACTATGAATGCCAAAATAGCCTCTGCGCAGTTTTGCAGAATTTAAATATTCGCGAAGTTTCGTTGTAGCTGTCGATTTACATTAGGGCTACCAGTAAAAGAATAGAAGGGGTCGAGGGTGGAGTAACTACTTAGTCCTGGTGGCGCAACTTTGCGACACCAGAATAGTGAGCCGGGAGTCGCTAGTTCAAATGTTGTTTCCCGCAATTCTTTTATATATTGAAATAATGCTAAAGCAAATCACTTGTTAATTTTAAATCTAAATGCTCTCTCGATTCCAGCCACGCCCTCCACCAACTGTAAATCCCCGAAATGACTTTAAACTGATTAGTTCCCGTCTTTTTTGTTAATTTCCTTTAGCAGAAACCGTCGCATACATAGCACAGTAATACGTACAACATGATATGATAACGGCCATATCACATTGAAAGCACCGTTTAACAGATTACGAACATGTCAACCCCTGTGTGCTTAAGTATCGATAAGGGGTTTACAGTGTTTCATCTTGTTTTGATGACTTTTCAAGACGAAAGCTAATTGAATATTCCTAGAACCTAATTTAGCTGAATAAGAACAGCGTTTCATTATTATTTGGCAAAAATTAAGTCGATTCCCGAATTCTACGTCTGATTAAAGTCGATTTTGGGAATAAAATTCCTGTATCATCCTAAATATTTTGTGATTGTTATTTCAAGCTTGTTCAGTTCTGTAAGTTCAGTTGCAAATTGACAATTATATCAGCCAGGACTTGTATTGCGAAGTTGATGTTTATTTTGTGTCGTATTGGTATTGTTCTCGTTCGTTATAGCAAATTTAAAACAATAGTTTCAGATAACAGAGGGTCTCTTTTATCTCCCATTGATAGAAATATTTTATAATTGAAAAGTTTGAGGACCAGCGGGTCGACACCTTGATTAATAAATGTTGATATTTTTGAAAAAATAGGGTAACTACATTTCGCTGATACACTAATCCCACAAACAGCTAACACTTTCAAGTTCTAGCTCTAACCATCATAAAAACATAAATACCGGTGTTTTGACGATAATGATGCTTCTTAATGGTTGGAGTGCCTCGCTCCACATAAAAAAAATCGATGACAAAGGTAAACAACAAGAAACTTAAGAAAACAGCAATTTCACAACGTGGCTGATTGAATTAAGTGAATTGGCAAACGCTTTAATGTTAGGAAGAAATACTTACTAAATGCAGATGTAAGAAATTATATACCTAATGTGAATGCGAGAGGCACTGCAACTCTCAGATAAAACTGGTCAAAGCACATCTGAAATAACAATTATAAAATATTTAAGATTGATGCACTTATTTCATCCATCCACAGGTAAAGCCAAACATGTATTTTTTATTCAATTAAAGAGACACCACTGAGGTTAAAACGGAGGAGCTTCTAGTCACTTGCTGGATATTGAAAATGACACATCTCTTAATGTTACTTCAATTCTACAGTTTCTACCAAAATAGCATCTTGATTAAAAATGTTAGTTCCCCAGACTGGAAAATTCCCAACAAATCACAGCCAATTGTATCAGGAAGTACAAAGAAGCTCAGGTATTAATGATTTAAAGCTGCTCGTCATCACTCATCAGCACTGAGTCTTAACAATTTAAACTTACTTAAACCTACATCATTTAAACAAGCGCAGCTAAGTCGTTTTATTTATAATTTACACGAAACTCCTCAATTATCCAGTTTCACGTGAAACTCCGCGAGCTCGCGCCCACGTGGTGCGTGTGTTTAGCGCGTGCAGGACGACTATCGCACACCGCAGCGTGCGGACGACTGATAAACTGGCGAAAAGCCGCCTGCTCCGGAGTGGAAATCGAGGAAATCGCGTGTCGAAAGCGCGATGCGCAACGGAGATGGGTGGCCGCGGAGCTGCGGGATTCGGAAACTAGCAGAAAGCGACGTGATTAATTTTTTTGTGAGCTTTTGCAGACCAATTGCACCTGTGCGGTTTCGTGTGTAGCTTGCAGCAAATCGCTAGGACTTGCTGTGATTGTTGTAGGTTTCCAGGGGAGGCGTTTAGGAAAATAGTGGCTATCGTAAGCAAGGAACAGTGAGAATTAGAAGTTTAAACCTCAACGTGAACCGATCTGCAACCGCTAACAGGTTCATGATTCTAATGTAATATGTAGTCATGTTACTATTAGGTAATCAAACAGAGTAAATGATGTACTACAGCTATTAGTTAGCAATTTCAATGGGTACGGTAAAAGTTGATTATGAACGCTAACAGCATTTCCCAAGCTTCTCGTAGTTTTTGTTCGGTCGGTATGTACTCGTAAATTAGGTAGGCCATGTACCCGTACAAAAAGAAGGAGTTGGAAATATGTTACAATAAATATTTGCTCCTTGTGTTTATCTTGCTGGCTTAGTAAATATAAAGCTTTAAAATATCCCAGTTCGGGGCTATGGAAAATCACTATTTTCCAAAAAGAAAATCTGCTCTACCCCTGTAGTGTTCTCAGGCTGAAACTGACCTCAAGCTATGTAACGATGTACAAAAGAAAAGATAATTTGCTTATACAAATATATTGACCTTAAAACACAAACAAGACAAGACCTTAAAGGAAAGCACAAGCTTCTAGGAAAACCTACGTGCTAGATAGCTGGGAATACTCGCATATACGCAAATGCCAAAAGACGGCTATGCTCTAAATCCAAACCTGTTAAAGTCAAGAGCACATACAGCGCTTTACATGGCCTACCTCGACCGCAAAGCTAGAATGGTTCTGCTGTACAAAGATGTCGAGTTACCAATATCGTTTAATTATTTAAACTAAATTATACAACAAACCTTACATTTGGAAAACGCAAATAATTAAACTAGAACTTTTTAAAGTTCTTGTAAGCTCACAAGATTTGTTTATGAATCTTGTAAAAACTTCTCACAGCTTCACGCAAATTTTGTCGTGTTGAAGTGCAAACCTTTCATCTAGCGAATTACCTCGAATACGCACTGAATTGCTTTATAAAAAATGTGTAAACTTAAAATGTAAAAGATGGATCACTGCACTTGTACTTGTATGCAGTAATAATTTACAGCAGGTTTCTTGTCGCTTTTGTATATTTCGCCTAAAGGCGAGCTTGCATAACGCACTTTTGGAGCCGTCACCAGGCCGCTTCTCGCTGAAGTTGGCTTCCGACTAAGACTAAACCTAAAAAATACCAGCGAGAGATGCTTCGAGGTTAAAAATCCGATTTGCCCCCGGACAGGTTAGGATGTGCGTTTATCGCTGCAAACACGAAATCAATTTTACAATGTGTTTATTGTACAGCACAGGACCGGCTCTAGAAACATTTGATTGTATTAAATACACTCGTGAAAACTAGTTTACAATAATAAATTATACAATATACAACTAGGCTATATTTTTTAAGAATGAAAATAAAGAATATAGGCAAGTAATACCAAGGCGCGTTTCTTTATAGAGGCGCAAATGCAAATTATTACGAAGGTGAGAATGTGGAGTTTGCTTTCTGCAAATTATCTTGAACATAAACAATAGTATGTAAAATTTGTACGTCGCCATCTTGGCGGCACAGTAAACGTGTGGTAATCGTCGCCGCGCGTGCACTATGTGACTTCCTGTAAAGCGCAGTTATGCGAATTTTTAAGTAGCACGTACCTGCAGCGTAGTTTCTTTTCTCCCAGAAAATAAAAGTGGAAGAAGGCTCAAGCTGCTATATAATAGAAATACCCGGCCCGTCCAGGACAATGTAAATCCAGGGCTTATTATTTCGAGGTCCTGAAACTAAAAACTTGGGTGTAGCGCTCACCCCGAGCAGATTCCCAAAGTTTAGAAACCAATCTGAGATCTCAGAGCTTATATTACATTTTTTGTAAAGCCGATTTACGGTGACAAACAACCACTAATCCTTTGTCGAGCCTATTTTGTGGAAAGCAGCCTTTGCTCTTTTGTCGAACCGGTTTTTGGTGGCAACAACTCATCTTAAGCTGTCCCTGCTTACCAGTACGAGAGAAAGCGGAATGTAACTTGTAACTCCATTTACGTGGCTGAAAAGCTGTCAGGCGGATACGACTCACGTAACCAACCACAAAAAGATTTTCTGAGTTTGAATTCTTGTCTTAATGGTATCGAATAAATAATCCACCATATTTGTGGGTTCATTTTTAGTTACAGAAAACCGCCACTATATTTAAGAACCGGAGCAACCGTCCTACCAACTAAAAGCACGACCTCGGCGTAACCGAGTCGTAACTAGAGTCGATCTGCGCATCTTATGAATATGCCAGTAAAGCAACACTTCTTAAGACGTTAAAACAGAAAACAATTACGGAAAGAACGTCGTATAGGAACACATCAATAATTCCTGTATATACTCCAGTGAATGGGCATAAAGATGCACAAGGACCTATTGACCCTTACACTTTCTTATAGTCACTCTGACTTGTATAGGAACAGGGTCACACAGACAAAAGTTTAAAGTAATTTGAAGTCATAATCGCAGCTAGATATAGACCTTGGAAAAATTTTCATCTGAAAATTTAAATAAAGCACAGAAAAGTAAAGACGAAGCAAAGGTTTTATTTTAAGTGCAATAAATGTATTGGAGATGGCAATAAAGCTACTATCTGCCCCGTTAAAACAAACTCTCAAAGAGGAAAAGCAAGTGTCGTAGATCAATCTTTCCTCGTAATGTCTGTTGCTCTGGAAAGACTCGAGCCTATAACCCAAGATCCAGTTGGTGTCTCTACAGCGACTGTACATTTAACTTGTGTCGTTACGAAGGAAGTTTTCACACTCCTGCTGGTGGTAAACGATTAAACTTGGTGAGTGGTGCGTCAACTGTAGTAAACCCAAATAGAACTATTCGGTTAGACGCTTCAATTGAAGCCGAATCCGGATTAGTTGGCCATGAAACTACTTTACTGTTCTCTGCCAAGTGCTTTAATCTTCTAAAATAATCGAACTAATCTCTAAACACGATTGTAAACAGACTGGGTAACTTTTACTATCTACCGAAATCATCAGTCTGCGAAGGTCATTCTCACACGTCTCTCAGTTTGTCACATTTGGTTATTTATTTATGCTAATCTTAAATATATTAACCCCTTTAATTAATTACTGTTGCCTTCATGATTTTTGCATGTGTTCTATGACGATCTTATGTGTTGTGGCCAATTTGCGGGAGGGTAAGGTAAACCAACCAAGGTAGGTCACAAAACACCTGGAGCCGCCTCTCAAGAACATCGACATACCCCCAGCTCCCCTGCAATTCGAGTTTCTACAGGAGATTGTTGAAACGTCTTGTTTCATTCTGATTATCGAAGCTTGTGGCGCACGTTTCCTTGTTTCACTACAATTATAACCACCCACACTGTGACCACACTTTGCCCTAGTTAACGTCGTTGTAAGATCAAACCACTCCCATCTCACTGAGTGAATAGTCGGTCAATTGTCTGTTACAGAACAGTTAAGGCATGATCAAGGCGAGCTGTGTTTTAACACGAAGCCATTGATGATTCTTGAATCAGGTATTTAGGATTGAATCGATTTGACGAGGAAAGTACTTCTCTACACTTACAAACAATTATTTAGGTTGGTGGGGAGTACATATCTCGAAGAGGCAAGGTGATATCTTCAAAATTTGTCGTATCTATAAAGACACCGTAGAGAAGCAAACCGAGAGGAAAATAAAACCTCTACAGACCTACATTAAGAGAGATCATGTTCCAGCGGGTTTGATAAATTCCTCAGGACATAAGGAATTTGAAGAAGGCTTTCTGCGCCATATACGTTTGAACAAAATAAAGTGCCTGGAAAGAAAAACCGTACCCTGGTTGAAATGGCCCGATATGTAATACCCCAAGCCGGTATTCACACGGAGACTGTAAGTATATAAGAAATCGATGTCCAATAAGAAGTCTTGTTGGAAAAACACCGTTTACAGTTTGTGACAAACTCTCAACTTAAGACATCTCTAGATACTTAGATCCAGAGAGTATGTTCTGAACAAAAAGCTGAATAAAGACAAATTTGAAGCCCGATGTGAAGGAAATTGTCATTATTAAAGAAGTAAATTATTTTGATGTGATTGAAGACTCACTACAAAGCGTAAATTATGCAATTAGGCTGTTCGCAAGAAAATCTAAAATCTACCATGGTTGGATTTGCATTCAACTTGAAATTGAAATTCAAAGATGTCATCCAGGGACAGTATTGCTAGTGAACAAATGCCATCTTAGCTGATAGAAAATGACACTTCGTTGAAGTTGTCTTTTACCAATGTGTTTAATAAATCTTAAAACACTTGCTTTAATTAGACCGTTTATTCTTATAAAATCTCCCATTCTCCGATATCTATGACTATTCAATTCACCTGTCATCTGTCAAAAAGTAACCAATAAAAATACAGAATTTTGACGTTTCTTGACCAATCAAAAATATATCAGCGGATATATCTTCCTAGAAGGTATTCAAGTGACTATTTTTAACAAATGCGATTTTTATTAGAAAAAGTCAATATTAGTGTTCTGTTACTATAGAAATTGCGTAGTTTGTTGCTAGATTTACTAAAAACTAATTTGAAAAAGTAGTTTGGTTTATTAAATAGTCCCTCGAATACCATTCTTAGTCAAAGTTAAGTAGATTATTTTTGCGGTGGTATCACTACTCATGTCCATTGCGCTTGGGATTAGGACTCGTGCTATCGCACTCGTCCTAATCGTACCAAAGCGCAATGGACATTCGTGACACCACCGCAAAAATAGTCGACATAACTTTGACTACTCATGGTATTATAAGTGAATATTCTGACTTGTGCATCAGTTTTGAAACTAAATTTTTTCTACGATGGTGTCAAAGTTACAACTTTTTGTAGGCTTTGCGTCGTGCTCTTAAACTCGAGCACGTGTTATGGCGTAGACTCTTCCTATTCAACCAGTTAATTGCTGTGATTTTGTGACTGATATAGTGCGTTTTCTAAAATTCTAAACACTAGTTTTGAACCAACTGAAACAATTTTTTGGCTCCGCTTAATTGTTTCGCCAGTTACCAATTTATTTCCGGGCCAGCCTGTATATTCCCACTTGAATTATTATTCGCTGTATTTCAAACGATATCAAATCTTGCGTTGCGCGAGCTCTCTGATTTTGGTTTTCCCAAAATAATTCGTTATCGCTTTGCGCCAGCGGGCCGCTATTCCGTCGTTTTGCGGACATTTTATTTCTGCATACGAATGCATTCCCGCGGGCTACTGCACCAATTTTTAATTGACTTCGTTTTTGAGCTGATGACTAAAATCAGGTATGTCTACGCTACCTGTTGATATTTATTTTAGTAATTTTCCGTTTTATTATTAGCTCTTTGACGTTATTCTTTAACGTAATTTTTCAACGTCACTTTTAAACGCCATCCTTTGATGCCGTTTTTTTGACGACTCCTTATTTGGGTTTCCTAATTAACACCCTAATCAATAACTTGGAGCAGCAACTCCTTTCTGGAATGTCACCTTGAGCTGGCCAAGTGGTACAAGGAGCGTCAATTCCATTATCAAATTCGGCCACGAGTTTGAGATTGCTGTCGGCTTACACTAAGCTAATCCTGGACAACGTTTTTATCACCACCCAGGTTAGTGTTTCAACTTTTGTTGATAACCACGCCCGCCTATAAATTGTGGGCTGAATCGATTGTAACGACGCTTCCGATTTACAATTTACAAATTTAAAACTACGCTTTATAAATTTAAAACGTAATGTATTAACTATTAATAAATCTATGTTTTATAAATTTAAAACATAATGTATTAATTGTTCCCTAATTTACAATTCACAAATTTATAGTTTTGCTAATTGAATACATATTAAGAATTTTGTAAAAAGTGCTTTCACGCCATTTTATTATCAAGACCGAGATAACGGTTAAAACATATGACAGTGGTAAGCTTATCCCTTCATGGAGTTGTGATCACATTCAATCCAAGAGCCCAAAAGAGGTTCACATATTTTTGCTGTGCGTGTTGCATTTTCAGCATATGTAATATATGTTTAATACTGTGATAAACAATTTAAGGACTGAATACCGATGTTGCAAGCAATTATTAATTGTTGACTTAATAAACTTACTTGCTTGCTACGATTTTATTTATCTTTTTTTGAAATCTGTGATTTCTGGCGCCCTGTGTTTTTTATTATTAAAAGAGCTTGCAGTAGTACAGCTGATGATAGAAATCTGCGACCCAAGGCCACCGAGATTAAGCTAGCTAGGTCATTACGGTGAGTACAAACATTACAGAGCTACCGTGGTGTATAAATGATAAGGGGGTTGATTTGCGATTGTACTACCATTGATTATTATTAGTTGGTTGGCTTCTTTATTGTTTCACAACTAAGGTATATTTTTTTAGAAGTTGCTTTATCAATACACAGAAGTATATAAGAATGTAGTAAGCTCTACAATTAATATGTTCACCAAATAAAAATTCAAGATAAGGTTCTTATTTAACTACCAAATATCACCAGATTCTGAAAATGTTCATTAAGACAATGTAGTAATTCCGACAATATCCTAATCGAAATTTTGTAATACTCTAAGAAGCTGTTAACGTGTTATTTAAATGACACGTAAATCTGCGTGCCATTAGCGTTTGCAGTGAAGTACTGCATAGATCAGTAGCATAAAATGTAAAAAGTAGGGGTCAAGCTATGGAACTTAAGGGATCCCATATTTCGCCTTAGAAATTCACAACGTTTCCATCCAGTATCAGGCACAGCTGTCTTGTAAATAAATAAAATTTCATCAGACCTCAAGCACGATCAATAGAACCACCAAGATGTAAAACAGCAAAAAATGTATGCTGATGAAAAGTACCAAAGTCCTTGCAAAAGGCGAGCAGCACTACACCGACAGATAGCTATCATCAGTTGCTTTTATAATAAAACCGAACAGCAATTACGGCGAAATCCTGATTGATAATGCGGTAATAAACAATTATTTTCTTAATAGCTTTTGGTTTGAGAATTCCAAATTTTCCCAGGCAATCTGCTAACGCTAACCACTCGTAAATCATTTAGTTATGTTAATCGTTAATTGCTAAATTTATCCCAAATTTGTTAGAGAAAAAAACGTATTTTGCATACAGCTTCATTTCTATCCTTGACGAAAGTTGGTACATTTTTTATAGGTAGAGGGTAAACATTTTTTGATAATTTCAAAACTTTCACTTGCGACGAAAGGTTTTTATATTTCTATCACAAAATGTTGGTGAAACTTAAGATGACTCTCAAACATTGTGTTTAAATTAC
The DNA here is from genome assembly GCA_940337035.1 of Agriotes lineatus. Classification (NCBI taxonomy): domain Eukaryota; kingdom Metazoa; phylum Arthropoda; class Insecta; order Coleoptera; family Elateridae; genus Agriotes; species Agriotes lineatus. The sequence goes on from OW679203.1 coordinate 86,099,068, forward strand.
GTTTGAATTGATTTCAATGCAGTACTTAAGTAGGAAAGTGTACTTGTTGCCAAATGTAAAACTGTGTGTCTTAGAGACACTCTTTAGGTAATTGATATAGTTAATTAGAATTGGGTTACATTCACTGTCAATATAATAACTGACTGAACGAAGGGAACCCCTTATTGGATTTATGTCATTATGCACGCAACAGATAGTTACGAAGTCAGATGTTTAACATCAATTTCCAATTTCTTGAATAATTTACTTGGAGATTTCTTGTGTAGAATGTCTAAGGTAGTCTGTATATACAGTGACGTCACATAGGGTATTGTTAAAGTTGAATTTTCTTTATATGTACAATCGCTGGTTTCAATATAAAGTGCTATGAAAGATAAATTGAACCTATTAATTGATATTGGTGGTGTAACAACGCTCTCTCTGGTCAGAACTTGGATGGGAGTTCCACGGCTGCTTCTCCCGGCACCTCGTGGTACGGCTATCACGGAAAAAGTTGGTCCCGGTTGTCATAATAACATCATGACAGTCGTTAGTAGGGTTGGAAGTCCCCATAAAATGTAAAATGTACAGTGACGGCTATAATTGGCCTAACGGCTGTTGGCGGAGTGCAGGATAAAATAAAAATTTTTAAAAAATATAAATATTTGGTGCTGTATTTTCGCATACTCTCTTTTTCCTTTTGTTGCATTAACTTTTAGGAAGATTCTCATGCAAGCAAACCCCGATTTGATAGGTATTTCAGAGGACGCGTGTTGAAGGTAAGTTCGTGATCTAACCGAACTGCCAAACTCACAGCCCGAATAAAGCTGGTTGCGATTTGAGTGCATCGATAGCTATTTAATCCGCGGAAACAAATTATCGAGGCGCTCTACGATCCACATTTTGTGAAATGATAGACCCATCTATCATCTAATGAACGCTCCCAACTGCATTTAACTGGAGCAAGTTATTCATGCGGGGTTGATTCGTTTTCTGGGTCACAACCGTACAAACGTTATCAAAATTTCAAGTAGTCCCTGCTACAGCAATCGTGCAGCGAGATTGTTTGGCTTTATATAATAGTCACAATAAAGTTACCCCTGTAACCTATTGACTATTAACGTTGTCCTAATTATCGTTCTATCTGCTAACAAAATGTGTGATTTAATTACCGTTTCGTCCTGTAACAAACTGTATGTTGGTATAGCCAAATACTTTTATCACTAATATACGTTTATGTGCATATGGAATGCCTACTATATTTACAAGAAAAATGTAACTTTTTGGGTTCCTGCAAATTGTTTAAAAGCGTGTTAATAATCAATACCAATTTGCTCGGCGCTATCACAGTCACAAAAGCTGTCCAGTCGAAAAATGAAGATATCTGAGCCGCACCAAGGGTTACATAAATATCAATATGTACGTCGCCCAGCACCGGTCCTAAGGGCTCCACCAGTTACAGCCGTGTTTGCTTAATCCTAGTAAGCAAGCATCTGCTAGTCCAGTACCTGAGAAGACCAGTAACATCTGGAGGCGATCGCGTTATGGCATTATTTCCACGAACCGCGTTCATGCAAGAGAAGTTGAACAGCCTGGGAAAGCTCTTAAACTGACCCGACACCACCCTGTCCTGCAAGGGTTAGTTGAACTGCTCCTCAACTCTTTCTGTCCAAAAATTTTCCTTCCTCCATGCGGGTGTCACATGGCTTGGCCTAGCTAACTGACAGGATGTAATTTGTACCATACGAATCTCCTGGGTCTAGAAATGGTGTCCACGGCTTGGTCGAGTGCCTCGTTTTGTAGATCATCCCTGTAAATACCCACACGTTCAAAGTGCGTCATACGATTTGGCTGAGTTGACTGGGCGAACCTAAAGCTCTTATTAATTAACTATTCACAGACCGTTTTTAAATGAACGTTGTTTTAAGTCAATAGTAAAACCAGCCCGTTAGCCCAGGTGGTAGGTGCAATCAGTCCGAATACGATGCCCAGAAGCGCCAGTATAAAGTTCGTCGAAAACTAGCATCGGAAGAAATCCGCTAGAGATCACGTCAAAATAGCTTGACCAAGAGTTCGGCCAAATCTTTGCTAAATTTATAGTCCGAAGTGCTCCCAAAACGTAGATATTAAGTATCTGAACGTGCAACCAAGTCCGATAGGATTCTACCCTCGGCCAATTTCAATTTAGCCAACCGCAAGGCGCATAGTATTCGCATTTAAAATTTACTTCTACCTACCCCTAACCTTAATTTGATGCTTCTAGCTTATAGCCTTGTCATTCCTGGAGCTTGTAGACTCACGTGATGGAAGAGCTTGGAAATCAATGTATTTAATTAAAATATTTCCCGTAGCTCGGGTCTGAGGCAGTCCCGTTTCCCGGAGTTTATCGCTGATATTAGCATCATCTGCAGAAGGCCAAAGGTGGGCGCAGCAATCGTTTAATGAATTAAATTAAAATTACCCGGCATGCATTTTAGTGTCTCAAGGTTAGCTTAAGAACAGCGACCAAGTAAGTAATACTGCATGTACGTATTGAACCCTACAGTCGTTAATGACGAAGAACGACTAAAGTAAATAATAAATTTGGGGTTGATCATAACTTGAAAACCGTTTGTCTTCTCTTAATCCATAATTCGAAAATGACATAACAGATAACATGACCACCGAAGGTAAGTGCAACTAAACCTAGACCTACGTATAGTAAATCATACCCGACCCCAAACGGTTTCTTAGTAATCGTAATCACCCTTTATATTTAAACCTTTCGACTACTGAGTATGGAGACAATATGCAAATTAAGGCATTTCGAGATATCTACAGGAACAATTGTTGACAAAATTACTTTCATCTATGTGTATTTAGTCCTCGTCTTCGGACTATTTCAATAATATTATCCCTTTAGCTAGTTTTTGTCAATTTCTTTTACCTGTATGAAGTACATAATAGACATTTGTTTTATAAGTAGTTTTTTTTCCTTCCTCCATTACTCTGCATTTTATTTCATGTGTATTTGTTATTGAAATATCTTTCCCCTCTATTTCAGCTTTAAGCCAAAGGATTATAAATATTTGATTTCTCCCTGATCTTTGAGTTTTCTGCAAAATTATTACAATTCAGAACACATTTCAACTTTCGAGACAGAGGGAGTCTTCTTGAAAATGCTGCTGCAACACAGTCGCGTAGCTTTAGCGCATATTTTATTCAATAGAAACTTTTCAAAAGATCTTCACTAGAACGTCACACTACTGATTTGGTCGACGAACGCTTTAGTTTATATAGTGTTATAGTCCAAAGCCGTAGACACAATGTTAACTAGCCACAAGAAGTTATTCACAAATCTCCTTGCTATGGTAACGTCTATTTTATGAAATTTATAATAGCAGTCGGCAAAGGGTAATTGTTTCCATAAAAATTGAACAGTTTAAAATAGTTTCAATCCAAACATTCCGAAAATATTAAATTTCTAGTGTTATCGCTGCAGTCTCGTCTCTTTCACAGCCACCTTTATAAAACGATATGTCAGATTTTGCCCTTATATGAATATCACGTTGTTCCAAATCCAGATTTAAGCGAAAATCCCAAAGTGTTTCTGACAAGTATCGCTGCTCTGAGAAATGGCATTTTACGCTCTGAGCTAAACCGCTTGGATGCCATTATGCTTTTTACATTTCGGTGAAACTCGATTTGGTTGCATAAGCACATATCGATGTCGATACCTATTCCATTGTTCTAGAACGTTTCATGCAGGCACGGTATGATTAGGATACAGGATACATTACTATTTAGCATATTTTGCAAGAATAACGGACTGCAAGTTTCAAACTTATTCTCTTACCTCAGTAACTAAGTGTATTTGCTGTGTCTGAGGAACTGTAGTCCCAGTTGTTAACTAATAATGGTTTCTATACATTCTGCCGATTAATATAGCTTTGATGTGCTGGACCACTGTCCACTGCCCAATTGACTCTATTTTGCTAGGTCATTTCAAATTTGATTGTTCGTATACTACCGCCACAGGTGTATTGTTAATGTTTTTAAGTAAGAGCACGAGGAAGTATTCATGCGGGATTAGCGGTCACTAGCCAAACGTGAGCAAGGTGTGTATGTGCGAGCATTTGGGTCGCCCGCCACATAATGGGGTCGGAGTTTCTTCTTCGATTTATCGTCGGATAATTGGACTGTCACCGCGATAAAGGTCTCCTCTACCGACTATCTTCTAGCCTGCTCACAACGCTGTGATTCGGACTACTTTTCTTCTCTTTCGCACCTACAAGAGCAATTTCTTCTATGTATTTAGTTGCGTTAGAGAAGGATACCACAATGAAGGTTTGTCGTAAGGCGTGTCTTAACCGTAACCGCCGACTATAATTTTAGGCCGTATTTCTTCTGTTGTTGTATTTACATAGGTCAACTTGATGCCTCACAGTTTGTTGATATGACCTGCATCACAATACGAAATTGCTTTCTTTTCTGTTGTGTATATTTAAAGCGCCTTCTACGCATTTCCAAGCCCGCTTGAAATTGCCAGAATTTCCCCCGTGGATTGTACCGTGACGAGTAATTACGAATATTTTTTGTGTATCGGTACGTAACGTTACTCCGTGGGTTTCCACATGGTTTCAATCAGGAGTTGAAGCCTCAAGACCTACATCATAATGAGCGTGTTAGTCCTTTATAGAAACTAAAAAATTGAATTCGGCGTGGATACAGTTAACCAAACGTGAGATAAACAAAACCAGGATCTATTAATAACCCAGCTTTTATTTAGAATGACTTTTAAGAAATTTGCTAATACATCCACGTCATTAAGCAGTGATCACGAACGTACCCCAAAATTGAAAGCACATTAGCAATTGTTCCTAAGCCAAAATTAGCCTTTCATACGCAACCGCACGAACATTTCCCAGTAATTACCGAAAGCTCCTAATTATCCGGCGGCCCTTCGAAAATTTATAAATTCCGGCGCTTTGTTATGCTTGTGGCAGCCGAAACTTCGGGTTCCAACGCACTTCAGTGGCGGTCGCGCTGGAAAGTTTGATTTTTATTCAGCCGGCATTTTGCTTTGCATAAACACAAACAAGTTCTCAAGTTTGGGCTTGGGCTGCCGATAAAGCTCTAAATTAATGCCATTAGCATATTTCGTTACTTCGATTGGACATCGGCTGCGTGCACCGAAAAGAAATTAGAGGATTTTGTTAATGGAGTTCGCTAGAACTTTAAGGGATTGGTTTTGTAGGATTAAGGGTATATTGGCAATGTCTTGAAAACGAATAAGGTTGGTAGCAAGTACGTTTTTTAATGTCTACACTGTCCCTATCCGTTGAGAGTTTTCTTGAAAGTTTATTTCTTAAAAAAGAATTTGTGATACTCTACGGAAACTATTTCGATATACCACATTTTCTAAATTTGACAATAGATTCTGTACTGTAGAGAAACTACGACAACAATTTAACAGAACCGGTTCAGAGTGTTTATCTTTATTCGTCTGTATTTTACAGTTTTCTTCAGTTTTCTTCCTTATTTCTCACTTTCATTACTTTGTAACAGGAACTTGACCCCGTTCGTCTGAATGTAGTGGAAGTAACATTTTCATATACAGCCGATTTATACATGTATGTTCGTGATTGTGTGTTGGTGAATTAAAATGATTGAATATAGTAAAGTGTGTTATGAAGCCTACGCTACTAGTAGTTTAACTAAGCTCTACCGTGTCTGCGCATACCTTATTATGCCACGAGCGATATGACTAGGGTAAGTCTGCTTCGAACAAGGCACAAGTGCAAGCAGGGTTTCCTTAGTTTTCACTATGTAACCCAGCGTCAGTATGTGTGGTAGAAAAACCTATTTCTGTAGTGGTTTAATTACTGTTAGCATAAAGGCGTGGTCGAAACAGTTGTCTGAAATGCTGTTTATTGTCTCATTATAGTAATAATTACTACTGCTCTTTGATATGTGAGAAAATTAGATATTTTTACATTTTTGGAGCTATATCATTTACAGCTTAGCTCGAGTTCAGAGTCAATTTCCATCTTCATTCGAGCAAGAACTTATATTAGCGATATGTGGGTATACAATTTTACTATTATTGTGATTGTGTTTGTAAAATACTGTATTGTAGACAGTAACTATCTTGTTTCAGCTGCCTTCCTTAGCATAAGTCAAGCATTCAACAAAATGCGCCATTTAGGATTACTGTCTATATTCATTCGTTCCATTTAACATCCATTTTACTTTCTCATGAATCCCTAGTTCACTGGTAAGACATTTCAAGTAAAATACCAAGAACCTTATACTAAACTGTGGCCTGTACGATCGGAGCTACCACATGATAGTATTGTCAGACCCAAATTATACTCATTATAGACAGCCTACCCAAAAAACCAATTTAACGATGACAACAGCATATTTCGATGATACGATGTTAGGCTGACAAAAATCTAAAAAAAACCTAAAGCCTAAACTTCTATATGAAGAGGAATTTCCAGGAAGACTAAAATAGTTTAAACTATGTGATGCTAATTTTTGTCGATATTTTGTATTGATTACACATAACTATAAAAAACAGTCAAGAAGGTCTACTGGTATATTATTTTGCATGCCACAAACGTTATAATTTTGACCTTTAGATCAAGCACCGTTAAACGGAACAATTGTATAAAAAGCGATATAAAAAATAGTGTGGGCAATTTCTTTAATGGCGTGAAAAGGTAAATATCCATTAATGTCACGACATCTTTTAGGGTTTTTTTGTAGGTAGTAGAGTCTTTAGTAGAGCGTTAGAAGACGGTTGTAAATTGAGATAATGCCTACAAATTATTATTGTATGACATCCTTTACGAAGGTACTATGTTACGAGGTACTAAATACAGATCTTATTTTATCTTACTATCTATATCCCCTCATAGTCACTATATCAGTAGGGAAAACGTCATATAACGCATAATTCTATTTCTTAGGTTGTATTTCGCCACATTACAAAATGAAAAATATTAGAACATGGACGGTTCGGAAAAGAAATCTACTTCCGCTTTCAACAATTAACTAATTTATTAAAAATTAACTAGGAGAAATTAGCTTATTTTACTGGAAATCTAGCAGAGTGCGACTAACCTCCTCAGCTTTTCCGCTGTTTGGGATATTCAACTTTGTTATTATTCTACGTTGAGCGCTTTTCTTATTTAGATAGGACTGTTAGAATCGTTTATAATAATTTAAGATTGTATTGCGCGTATAAATAAAGGAAAGGGGTTAGAATTTTCAATTGATTGAGGCTATTACGCAAGTCAGCGCGCGGCAGCACAGTTCAGTTTGAGCAGTTTACCAGCAAACATTACACTTGTCTAGTGTCAAACTGACGCGGAGCTAAGCCGTTGACTTTTAGAGTTAACCAGAAACGGGTAAGCTAACGATTTTTGTTTGTGATGCGAGCGAACAGTTTCGTACACTTAGCTACTTGGTGAAATCTTATGTTGCTTCTTTAACAAGATTATGACAATTCTCCAATCTCGTATCTATTTAGCTTCCACACATCGCAGGTTACTAAGTCTAAAATTTCAAGTTCCCTATAGTTTAGAAATACCGAGAGAATCTTGTATCGACCTCTGTACGAAGTTAAAGAGACAACTATCGTTTATCAACGCCTTATATCGCAGCCATCAGGGCATATTGACACATTTTGGAAAGAAACCTCCCGTACATCCCGTGTAGATTCGTGCTGACTGCTCGTGGAAGGTTACTGATCTACCGCTGTCCTGTCCTCAAACGAAGCTCTGGAAAGCATGAAGCTACCGATGATTTCCTGTTTTCATACTACAAATCCGTTGCGTTTTGCGAGTCTGCCTTCATCGCTCAACTTTAGTGGCGAGCACGCCCACGACTTTGTGCGGCGCTCGGGGTCTGTGACCTTCCTTGATTTTATATTATGCTGGCGATCGTACTGAATTTTAGTTTACTACCGTGTAGGGTAGCTTTGTACCACACAATCGGGTTTTACTCAACGTCTTTGTTCACTTCAGCCTTAGCAAATTGAAATTTAAGAAGCATGTTAGTTATACACACATTATATAACTATTAAATGTAAATAATAGTAATTTGTATACCAAGACACTGAAGTGTAATTTCTTATCACAAGGTGAATAAAGCACATGAGCAATGAAAATGAATTTCAGTGTCGAGGGATACATTATGTTTTTTTTTGCAATCAAGAAATCCCCAATTTACAATACTCTAACCAACTTTTGTGGGTTATGTTAACGTCGGTTAACATTTTTCTGTCACCCTGCCGCCTAAAAAAAGTCGTAAAACAATAGAGGTAATGACAGTCGCCAGCCTCACCTTCACAAAAGCTGTTGCTATATACAAATTCGTTCTACTTAATATGCTAAAAATATTGAACGATGAACTTCTTTGTAACCTAGCCTAGAGACGGTGATGATGTTTTAAATGTCTATAATTGGCTATTCCACCACACGGCTGCAGGTTTTTTTTATTTGTCTAGGAGGCGCTGAGGCTTTGTTGTGTCATTTGTTGCAATACTTTCTGCACAGTCGAAATGCTGACACTATTGTGAATTGCGAGATTACCAGTCTCGCGTGCCGCTTAACTTACTAAACAAATTTCCTCAGATTTCTGAACTTGATTTCAACAAATAATTTACGAAAATTGTTCCGTCTTGACGAGATTAAACACTGTATTCTTATCGCCGAATGGCTCTCAGTTGGCTAATGAGTATTTTTGGTCATTTAGCATACGTCAGAATATGACCAACTAAGAATATTTTAACAAATACAGATGGATGCAACAAAAGGAGGAGATTCTTGTGGAATTTATTCAATGCTATACCGAAGGAAATTCTTGTAGTAGGTACACGGAGGAGCGACAAAAGCGCTTTGTAATGCAACTTATAACCAATACGCTCTGAGAATTTGAACAATTCCCGGAGGAACAACGATCTTGCTAACACAACAAAAATGATCTCCTAGAAGGTGCCATGTTTTCCCTAGAGGTAAAGGTTAGATAACCAGCCAAATATGCACAATATAAAACATTTGTTTGCATAATTCATTCGACAAGATCACGTGTAAAAATTGTAACTATGCATAATTTTAAATAAATTATAAAAATGTCTTGGAGGTTGCGTTTTCATTCATAAAATTAGTAGTTTATAGGAGAAAAACGAAAGCGTAATAGCAGAAGCGCAATTCCTAATCTCTCTTTAAAGAAATATACTAAAGTTGACGTAATTAAATTTGGGTCGATAGTTCGAGGGTAAAGCTTTTACCTTTATTAGTTTACGTTGGATTTGTACTTTACCGTTCGTCTGCGCTCAATTCAGCAGCTAATAACTTTGCATCACTTTCAATAAAAAACCTTTGTATGAAAAACAAAAACAAGTTTGCATATTTAGTGTAATAACCATCTCATTTTCTTAAACAGCCGCAAAAACTCTACCGTTACTATCACCGCTGTCAAGGCTGATGTCAATAAAATGTCCAAGCCACACAAACCGTTGCGTCGCTTCACTATACGACGCGTAAACCACCGCTAATTTAGAATGCAACAGAATAAGATTGTGTACGTATAAATTACCCAAAATTTTTGTATGCGATTAAAGTAGTTACCGTTGAGAAAGAAATATTGGGGTAAATCCCCGTTCGTAGTGCAGTAACGCCCTATCATGTTAAACTACTGAACACTCTTAAAGATTTTTTCATGTCATAAACACGGATTTACCGATTACAAGTTCTCTAATTGGTTCTTATATACACTCCACTCTTTAAAATAAGTCAATTTCACAATTTTCTTATACTAAAATTGTAGTTGCAATTTAGCAATTCATTTTTGTTATTGAAATTGTGTTATCCTGGAATTAAATTTGACTTTTTTATGGTTCCAAATTGCTAAATTTAAAATTCACCTTAGATCATCTTGGCCAATGTACAGTAACAACGTTAAAACTTGTATAATCACTCCGCTAATAAATAATTGAAAACCAATTGCTTTGTGTTGTGGCAAATCAGAATCATAGAAAAGTAAGAAAATCAAGAAATACTATAGCAGAAAATAAGGAGCTTCAATTTATATGCACCCCACAAAAATATCTTATGGTTGAAATTTAATATCAAACGTTTTCAAACTAAATCCCTTCCAATGGTAGTAACGTTCTTACGTATGGGTAGCAACAAGAAAATCTGCAGTTCCTTTTGCAGTATCCCAAGATCGGAGCGGATTCAATCGCTACACGCCGGTGGCTAAATTCACACGATCAATTGCTTAGCAGATATGCAATTAGAAGTGTTAATTAATCCGAAGGGAAATCAGCTATGCGGACAGTCTGCAAATAAATCTAGTCATGCTTAATTAGCAACAGGTGCCGCGGGCTGTCGTCTTCGAACAAAGGAAACTTGATTTCGCTTATGAACGGCCTGACACGGTAGTCGAGGTATTAAAAATGATAATAAAATTTTGAACGATAATAAGCAATTAAATAAGACGAATTAAACTGAAAATCGAGTAAGAATGAGAAGCACAAACCACTTTAGTTTTAGACGCAGCTCAATCCCCCATTTGTTTCCTTAACGATGTAATTATAGCCCCTAACAGAAAAAAGTAATGAAAAATCCCCCAGAATTGATTGGGTAATTAATCAATGGAAATCTTTAAGGATGGTGTTCAATTAGGGGCTTAGGACGGTTTAGTTTTGACCTTTTTCCAATTTACACTTAACGAGTTCGTTGTGATCTCTCATCAGCAGCGAATTTCAGTGTTTCGAAGTTTTCATCTAGAAATCCTGTGCAACACACAAAACTAATTAAATAAGCGGTTTATAGCATGAATTTTTATTTATCTTGTAATCTATTCTAATGAAGGCAATTATTGCATTAGTCTCGAAGCGATAGTTACCGGTTGCTTTGTCAGTTACGTAGGTGGATATTTAAAGTAAATTTTGGTAAAATGTAGTAGATATCTAAAGTAAACTCATAAGCTTGGCGACGTTTTACTTAAGAATATCACTGTAAAACTTGTTACGGTCCGAAGGTGTTACTTAGAATTTCCGCCCGCTGTTGCTGTGGATCCGGTTACATCGAATACCGTCGTGTACTTCGGACTGTCTAAATAGTTTGTAGTCAGTTTTAATGGCAGTTAGCATCACCTTCTTTTAAAAATCCTCGTAAGCAGTTATAAGGTGAAGATTTTTTCCTTACTCCATTGCGTCTTTGGACAAATTTTTAGGATTCTTAGTTTTACTATTGAAGTTATAGGACGTATTTGGTCGAAGTTTTCTTCCGAACGAAATCGTCGAAAATATGGAGCAAATTTTGTCCTATCCGTTCGAAAAATTGCAGTACCATCTGGTTATCTCAAGATCTGATAGTTTAACGTAGAATGGTGGTACTGCGTCTGCTCCGATATTTCTACGGAGGTCTCGAGACCGTTCTATCTGTCGAAAATTTGTGATGTGTAAAGTAGCTTCAAGTTGCTATTCTACCTGCACGTTGGATTATAAATTTGACGCTGCGAAAATATGGAACATTTGCTTGGATTATGTTAACAAAAAACTTTTTTGATCGCCTCGGCGTTGTTATTTCTCGTGGACATTTACTAGTTTCTTGCAGTCTCTCTTACTCCGCATCTCTACTACTCTGTATGGCTCAGCGGAGTGGGTTCGATACGTTTCTGAACATGGCTCTCATAACTATTGCTTCGCTGCTGCTTATGAAAGTTAATTAAATTTAGTTATTATTATATGCGAACTCCAATACCCCATATGTGCGTGAAGTTATTAAAAACCGAGCGGTCAGCCATCATGGTAGACTTACAGGCCATCCAAACGATACAACAGCATCACTAACACAACAGCCAAACTTTTGCCGACTGAAACGGAAATGGCTTTGGAATCTGTCAGAATTATAAGTACCCACTAGTATGAATCGAATATCCTCCGCCGCTAGTTGGAGGACACTATGTAATGGTACTTTTATCTAGCCCTATCGTTGGGCACCATAAACTGTAATGTGGCTTTTTTCCGTGCCCTATACTCTATTGTACCATAAAATTATAATGCCCATTCTTTGCTAGTTTACTCAGTCGTAGAGGTACAAAACCCGCTTTTACTTCACTGTGTCTAAAGGCAATGTCACTATTGCTCTTGTAGGCCTGCTCGTGATCACATACAATACTGTAATTATGCATGCAAACACTGGCAGAAATAAAAACCAAACAGTTTACATAAAAATATATATAATCTGTAAAAGAACCAACCATGCATGGAAGTCTATGTGCGCTATTAATATGAACCTGAACCAGTCCACGAGCTTGATGCCTTAGTCTAACTGCAACTCGAATGTAATGAATCCGATCCTGCCAATGGCTTGAATTCAGCTGACAGGATAATGTAACGTCTTGTTCTGACGTTCTGACTCAGCAGGTTACTAATGCTTTCTGGTGCGTAATATGCCCGGTAAGTTATTACGTCATTTGTTGCAATATTTTCATAACTTAGAAGACTAACCTTGCGTGATCGTTGCTCCAAATAATCTCGTATATCTAGAAGACCGACTGCTACTTTAAAGCTGGCAGCCCGGATTTTGGCGCTGTAGAATTATTGATTCCTTCGTATTGATCCCAAAGTAGTATCTGCTCTCGAGGCTGTATTTCGGCTCGAGATCCACTAGACGTAGTCTGCTGTTAACGCCAGCCCACACAGAACTTTCAATTTCTCTTTATTACTTTGCGTGACGCCTTTTGCCTTTGCACGTAACGCACCCTTCGCTTGTTGGCACGCGACTCCTGCCGCGCTGCTGTTCGCACACCAGTTGCTGTGTTCTACTAAAACTGCAATATTCAGCTAAATCAGCTAGTTTGCTAGTAAGCAATCTTTAGCGTGAGACTCGTATGTTTTAAATGCACAATGCGTTTTAAGCTAATTGATACATTGTAAGAAATACAGTTTAGTTCTGTTCTTCGCAAAATATGGGTTAAATACTAAGGTGACTATTAACTGCGAAGATGTCACGAAATGGACCGTTACACCTGCGAGGCAGCGCTGTTGGGTGCTAGTCTCCACAAGACAATTAATTAATCATAATATTAGTCCATAGAATCTTTTGTAATTCTGATTGCTGATGTAATTAAGTTAATTTTAAAAAAATGATTATTCCTTATGCTCACGACCCTTCTCCGACAGTATGTTACGAGCTAGTTGATTTCAATAATAACAGTTTCGACGTTAATACAAGGCACCATTGTTTCTTATTACAATTCACTAAAAACATTTCTAATACTAATATCTTCCTGGCTTTCTTTAAACAATGATAAAGTAAGCCATTGTTTGCTTTGAACTGCCTGTATGCAGATGCGAGAAATATCTAGGGCATGCACTTCTCAAAAATTATTTAGAAGAAGTTTTGTTATAACCAAATGAAGATGACTCTTCCAACAGTAGCGCAGATCAGTTTCATTGTTGTAGCATTATTACCCGAAGACCATTTCGTCTCTCTGACGCTTAGTCGTAATGGGGATTGATCAATATTAGTCTATCCTACTAGTGCATAGTGCAAGATATTTCTGTCGAAGATGAATTCATTTGATTAGTGTTTTGAATAAATAGCGTGGACTCATAAACTTTACCATTCTCTGTGTAACGCAGTAGCCAAATCTCGATGACTTTTTTGCCCCTTTCGCAATACCTGCAACTTCGTAAATGTTGCAAAGGATCGCTATCAAAGTTTACTACATTATATTAGTAAAGTTCAGGATGAAGTAACATATTTAGCATATAACACTGACCAAAAACCATTCACAATAAGGTGATGCTGCCAGGCACTGCTTTCGCAGGGGTGTAAAGATAGAAAGCGAAACATTTATTGTATAAATAAAAATTTCGACTAGCTTCCCCATTCTGAGCAACTTGTTGCCATAACTGTTTACTATGGAACTAGACCTAATATAATTTTTTAGTTGTTTGTATTTGTTTGTTATTAAAGCAAAAATAACCCTTTCAAAGGGTAATAGAACTGACCAAAATTTTAAATACATCAGAAAATAAATAATGAAGATACAGGTATAAAAGTGGAAAGTGAAACACACTGTATATATGGTCTGTTATTCCTACATACGTGCTTGCCGGTGTGCCGCCTGCTTTAGTGTGCAACGCTTTCATCTTCACACAGTTCGTTCGGGATCGGTCCTGGCGTTACCGTGCTCTCCCTAATGCAATAATAAGCAAGTACGTCAGGTTACACTCTTAGCCGATCGTGAAAAGCGTATGACTAGCAATTGGATTTCCCCTAAAAAGGCAAGTTCGAATCCTACTGGCTGCAGTATTGTTTTCAATATAGTTTGCATTATTTACTTGTACGGTTATTGTTTCAGTGTTATTAGAAACACTAAGTTATTTTTACCTATTATTACACAATTTTAACAATTCTTCGATCTAGTAATGTTGTGTTTCTTAAGGTACGTTTTCTTTATTAAAGATATTAAAACGTCTGTAGCTTTTTTACTTACAATTTATATTTAAAAATGCAAAAGCTATCTTAGTTAGAATAAGAACAACTATGTGATGAGTTTCGACGGTACCATACGTTTTTGTAGTATCGCATGCACATTTCTCCGGCAATACACTAATATCGAGCTGTGTCTTTTTTATTTTTGCTTTACATGCAAACTGGTGTCTGCCATGTACGTGTTCCTCAAGTTGCTCGTCTACATAATAGCCTTTATAGTTTTTTTCGTTCACTGTTTTATGTTTTTCTTTTTGCGTTCTATGTATAATGCTGCGGTTGAAGCTCCATTGATTGGGAGCAAACTAAATCTTTCGTACTTTAGTTATCCCCAGTCGTGATCAAGAAAAATCCTTCTTGAAATGAACCAGAACACAGTCGCGCCATTCAATGACGCTGCAGCTCGATCTCTCAACTTTCTGGCACCATCTTACCAAATTGTACCATTGGCTTTCCTTTCCTTGTAGTTTCTCAAGACTCGTACGGACTTTGCTTGTGGCTTTCACAGTATCCAGTTTCAATGTTAGGTCATTCAGCTCTTCCTTGTACCTACAAACGAACCAACTTTTTCCGTTGACCACACAAGAGCTTTCTAGGGGCCTGATTAAAAGCAAAGGCGCCACCCGGCATCCTGTCGCGGCAGGCACTTGTATTTTGGCGCAAAATCCGCACAACTAATTGGCGCGCCTTTCAATTTTACTTGCGTTGGTAAAGGTAGTTCAAGGTGTACGAACAAACAATAAAATGCATATATAGAAACGCCAATCCTAACACGCCTAGGGGCGTCAGGTCAAGTTCCTGTTGCATAGGCAGTTCAATAGCAACGCTTTGATTTTTTTTCATTCTTTACACCTTTTTGGATTTTTCATTCTATAGTTTCTGCATTTAGCTTGTAACGTCTGATAAACGTTTTTCTTATTATACTTATAAATGCTTGTTTGTTTTTATGTTGTCAGAGTGTGCTATTTCTGCAGAGATCATTTAAATTTGTTGTGAAATAAAATTTTATAGACCATTCTGTTAAGAACCGAACTTTATATACTCTTCGCGAGGCAGTTGATTTTTTCATCTACCATATATATTGAATTTTAAAAATGCAGTAGTAGTTCTTGTACTATATATTATATCCTCAGTACACGTGAATGTTTGCTACTTGTTTGAATATCTTCTGGTTTGTTACTTTGAGGTTGTTGTTAACTTTCATATATTGTCATTTATTGTAGGGTTGTCGTAGCATCTAACTAATCTGATCTAACGAATTATTCAGTTTCTATTTCAACATTGACGTCTCCTACTAGAATTGCAGGTTTAAAATTTGAAATTCAAAAATAATACTTTGCGCGTTAGGGAATAAATCAGGGGTAACATTTTGTTTTTTTCTCTGCCTGAAGTTTTTTCGTTTTGCACTCACCTTCAAGCAGACAAGTTGCATCAAAGAGAACGTTTTGACGGTTGTTTCTCGGTTGGGTCTAAAGATGAGCAGGAAGTTTTAAACAATGCTTGATAGTGGTTTATAAATTCTTCTTGAAGATAACAGTTTGTTGAAGCTCTACCGCATTATGACACTTTAATCGGCTTCACAGAACGCAAGCTGCTACTTTTGCGGATTTCCGATTACTGTTACGTTTTGAATTGTCGTGGAGAGTTTACGTCGAACTTCCAGTCGGATTTAAGGAACTATTGACCATTAGCACTCCGGTCTAGGACATTTAGGCGCTGCCGTTTGGGCGCGGCCGTCTGGGCGCGGCCGTTTGGACGCGGGGACACTTGGGCGCGAAACACTTGGGCGCGAGACACTTGGGCGCGAGAAAGGGTTAACATTGGGATTCAGGAACACATTAAGTGTGAATAATTTCAATTTGGCATAAATAAACAAACATTTATTAAATCATTATTTATCCTGAGAAATTAATGTAATTAATCAAACAATATTAAAAGAATAATCCAATTATTATTGAAACCGTTATTAGATTAATTTTAAATAAGGTGGTAGTATGTACCTGTATTAGATAAATTTTGAAATAAATCCGAATAAAAATAAAGAAGGTAGAATATTAGATTAGTTTTGAAATAATTCTGAATACATAAAAAAGGCAGTACCTATGTTAGATATGAAATAATAATTCTGAATTGAAATAAAGATGGAAATAGATTATATATAGGTGTTGAAAATAATTTTAAATAAAAATTCATTTATTGTGCTGGTAAATGAATAATGCTGTGCTATATTTAATCGATCGGTGGTTCTAATGTTTAATATGTTTCTAATATGTGTTCTGTTTTGACCGAAACTAGTCGACTTCGAGTTTTGTTTATAATGATAATACTTAAGAATAAACCTTAAATTTTAAAGTAATCAATTATTTTCGTTATGTTATGAACCGACTAACTGAAGATAAAAGCAGAAATAAGAATAATAATAAATAATCATATAAAAAGATTAATTTTAATAATCAAAATTTATTTTTGACATTTTTACCATTATAATACATATTATTCTTAAAGTAAATATATACAATTTTTTAAAATATAAACAAGAAGCATCCACGCATTTATTTCATAATTGTACGAAATGCCTTTTAAAAATTCTAGAATGTCCCTATTGTTTACGCCGTCTACATGATTATGTTGATTATTATAATCTTTAACCAAATTTTTTATTTTCTATCAGACTGGATAAATTTTTGTTTATTTTTCAGTGGGCTCATTTCCCGCAAGTAACTGTTCATAAGCAACATGTCTCCTTCGTTGAATAGTTTTCAGGCTGTCGACGAATCTCCAAATGGTTGGATGGTCCATCAATAGCTCTGTTTGTACCCAATCTCTATACATTTATTCTTTGTTACTTATTATTTTAATGTAATAAATCTCCGCAAAAGATTTGCTAGTATTTACCGGAAAGTTAAAATTTTTAACTTGCTTTAATAATATTCTAATTTTTGATAATTAATATTTCCATACTAAATTTTTGCCGCCCGCCACCTCCTTGGACGTGCTTTAGGTAATTTTCGTTATTTAAAATAAATTTTCATTATTTAAAATAAATTTTCAGACCTATGAATAGTAAAGCTAGCTAATACTAATATACGTTAATTAATTTCCTCGCGCCCAAATGTTTCGCGCCCAAGTGGCTCTGCGCCCAAGCGTCTGCGCGCCCAAACGGCCGCGCCCAAATGTCCGGCTCCGTTAGCACTCACATTTCCTCTCGATGCAGCCCTGGCACTTCTTATCAAGCGTCGACAGACTACTAATGTTCACGTTGTGGGGCTGTAATTTCTGCCTTCAGGTTGTCGGAAAACCTTGGACACGGTCTGGATAACATTCTGTTTGAGTCCGTGGCTACCTGTAATTTTCAACCTTAGCCGTGGCTCAGGTATCGAACTTCACCCAGCTAAGTGTCTGTTGTTGATATTATATCGCATTATTTTTTTCGTTATTTCTGTACTGTGATTTATGTATTCCCTTACGGAGTGTGTTTTCCATATTATCACGGTTTTTTTGGTGTTCAGCCGTTGTCGATTTTATGTACTGTTATGAATGTTTTTAAATGATAAAACCCTTTCGGGAAAGTAAACTGATTATTTGTTACGATCTGGCCTTCATATCGGCGAGGGTATATGTAATTTCATGTTCACGTCATTTAAATAGAGATTTTAAAGTACTGGTTGATTTTCATTGTGTAGCGCAGTGCAGATTCGCATATTTTACAAATAAATCATTTCAGAAATTCGGAATAAGTTAGGTTCCAAGTCTGGAGCCGAGTGTAGCACTACCTACTACACCATCGCCGACGAGGTTTAATCGTCGAACCTCTAGGACTTTTCGAACCCTGCATAACAATTAATAAACATTTCATTGTCTTTACCAATTCAACTTTTATAGATGAACACCTGCATTTTCAACTTACAACCCAGCCTATTTCTCGCGGCTGCTAGCCCACTTTTCAAATTTGCTGCAAGTAGTAATTAGTTTTTCGCATGCAACAATCGTTCATTGAAGTTGTACTGTTTGAAATATGCTATAGAATTCTTCTTCATTTCCTCCTTTTGGGGCATATTTGGCAATAATAATGGTCAACGTTCCTTGACGGTGTTGAAGAGTGATTATGAATTCCTAACATCTGATAATAGTTTTTCCAAGATTCACCAATCAAGCTACCTCTTTACTTGCTTCTTTGTCTGAAGGTATATCAATGTCATCTTATGTAATTTAATTTAAGTTTCGCAAATTACTGCTTTGTCAATTTTTCGTTGTTTAAGAACCCTCTCTCTTCTCTTTTAGTTATTTCTCTGACAACAATAAATGCTTTCCCTATTTTTATTTGTTTCGCGTTTTCATGCTGTTGGTCGGTCCATTATAGGGGTCAATCCAGTTTTTTAATTGGATTTGCTGTTACATACCGTGCATCTGCTTTATTAGTATGTAGTTTGCATTCATAACGACTCACAAAGTTCGCCATCTTATATATAATTCTTTCTCTTCTGTTCCACCCACAACAATTACAAAGCAAAGGGTGACTATTTGATACAAATCCACTACTTTCCGCTGCGGAAGTGTTGATGCGAAATTCGATAAGTCAACGGCGGAAACGTGTTGACAAGCAACCCCTCGCCTGTTTGTTTTTCCACGCGAGCAAACACTTGGCAGCAGGCGAAGTAGTGTACTGGAGGTCAAAATAAACAATGCTCCCGATAGCGTTTCGAAAAACCAATAACGTCAGCTCGTCACCGCACAGACGTGTGAAAGCAACAGAATATTGGCTTAGAAGAGCTGACAATGGAAACCCAGGAAAGAGATTGAGCCCCTACGTGCTTTCGCAGCTATTGTTTCCTTTGCTGGAAAATCCGCCTGCAAACAAAGCGCGGGAGACACGCGAAGACGTGGGCAAATGAATTAGCGGGTGGTTTTAGTTTGCACTGGGAATTGACGAGTGGATCTTCAAGATTCTCCCGGCTGCAAGATGAGAGGCCCTTGTGGCAGCCTCCTGCTCCTGCACCCTGGAATGTTATAATTAACAGCGGGGCGCCTGGGGCGCGAACGCAATATTCCTAAACGACAATCTAAAATTTTTCTCCTTTATTAGCTTGGGATTTATAGAAAATTCTGGTATCTGAGACATGTTAAAATGAGAAATTTTACTGGAGGTTAAGCGAGCGAGCTTTAGTTTCGAATTTTCCAAATTGTCTCAGTTCATTGATATCCCAATAGACGTTGTAGCTTGACAAGTTTAATGAGAAAATCAGGTAATTCCCGGTTGCTTCGCAATCAGAAAGGGCCTCGTAGTTAAGCTTCTTGGATTATATCCATCTTACTAATGCTGTAATTCTGTAGGATCAGAATTGGTGTAATGGATACTAATTCATGAAAACACAGTTATGTTAGAGTAAATGTCGTGCCGGCATTAGGATAAACACAATATAATGATGCTTCAAAATGTAATGTCATTGTTAATGAAATTTGCACAACTTAGGTGGTTGTAGATATTAATTGTCGGATAACGTAAATTCAATGGTAAAACCCTTTATTGAGAACATAATTAGTTGAAACTTTTAAAATTCGTACATTGGCCAATAGCATCTTCTACTATGCTGACAATGTACCGACTAGCTATTATGGGTTTGCTACGAGCTAACTATGTAAATATCAGTTGATTTTTTTTAGGTTATGTCATGAGTTTTTAGCATAAAGGATAACAACATGTGCATTGGAGACAAACATTGATGATTAGCATTGATAATGATATAATAAAATATAATTACGCTCATTCTGGTATATTAAAACATTATATTCTTTTCGAACATATAATTCGTAGTATTCTTAATAATCCATAATTATAATTCATTAAAAAGTCATTGATAATAAGCGCACTGCTTATTGTATTACCCCTAATTATATTTGAATATGCACTTCCAGGTTGCTATTAACACTGAGTTTAGATGTAATTTTTGTCAAATCCTGGGGCACATTTGACATTTAATATAATTGAAGGATATAGAAATGGTGCCTACCAAGTAACGAATAAAAGTTGGCACAAACCGTCAGAAAATAAACGTTAACGATATAACGATAATATTAAATTATATACGTTTGAAGGTATAGGTTGAAATAAAAGCACTAATTACTGAAAGATTCCAACACATGCAAGTAATGGAACAGATGTGGCGATACATGCTTCTACATCACCTCAAAGAAATTTGTTTAGCCACAACAGAATTTTTGGGGTAACATAAAGAAAACTTTAAAACAAAAGGTATCGTTAAAAACTGACAATTTAATTCAGAGAGCGTAGAAATATATACAGATACAATTTTCAATTTTGTTTTACTTTTAGTCTTCACCTAATTTTGGCTAGCATTCCTACGGTTGGCTTAGTTTTTTCCACTCTACGATGTTGATTATATGATTCTTTACGACAAAAGTGCTGTGTATCCTCGATAATTATCATTTTTAATGTAATAGGTTCATAGTAAAACATGTAGCAAAGTATTGCGTTTTGGGTGTTGCACGCGCATGTCCAGTTCTGCCGTGTAGTACCTACCTTTCTAGAATTTTGGGGAATTTGGTGGTGCTCGAGTTGCGCCGGCTGGCAGATCAGTGTGTTAGCTTACCAATTAATTATCCACCGCTTCCTGGTAATTCTAGTGCCGCAAAAGGCTTTTTGCGTATTAATACCTGCTGTAGGTGAGTGTTTGTTCGATTATTTTGTGCATCGCCTTAATAACTGTCTTTGTAGATTATTTTGGGGAAGCTTACGCTTGGCTCGGCGTATATTACACTTGTGAAATAAATTATTTACATAACTACCAGCCTCTCATTAAATTCCTAATCTGCTGAAACGACCCACTGTTACAACTTGGCGCCCAACGTGGGGCTAACAGATGGAAAACATGGTTCTACGAACACCTGCAAACTATAGAAACAAACTACGTTCCGCTGGTCGAGGACGGCCGCTATCATCTCCGGCGAGTCCCGAAGGCAACCCTCAGTCCACTCCTGGGGTAAATAACATCGCAGATGAAGAGGTAGACCTGCAGGACGAAGCCGCAGCATTTCCTGCCGCTTCTATCATGTACGAGGTCACCACGCATCCTTCAAGTACGCGAGCGAGAATGGGCCAGCGCGATAACGTGGATTTGTTTGCTATCGGTCAAGGCGACGAAAACATTGCAGCACGTATGCCGTTAAACTTCGATTTACCGTTCCGAGAAACGAAACCAAGAGAAAAAATCAACGCTGCTGGTATCCCCGTGACCACAGGTTTTTTAAATAAAAATGTAGCAGATAATGTTTGTTCTAAATTACGTAAACATGAATACTGTCATGATTTTCATCAAAGAAAACGTGATGATGTTTCCAATTCAAATTATTTAGGTAATCTGCTTAAAACATCAAATAGTAATCCAATTACATGTAGTAGTCGTATTCCTAACGTTTGTAATGTTAAAAATGTTTTTGTTGATTATTTTAATGATGTTCCGAGCCAACCGCAAGTCTGTGCATCGAATTGTTGCTTGCCTAATCGTGTTAATAATGTAGGTTGTTTTTTGCCATCTTCTTTAGTAGAAGCTAGTAAATTTCTTCCGATTTTCGATGGGAAAGGGATTCACCCGGTGTCTTTTATAACTAAATTAGAAAATACTATTAATGCTATGGGGATTCCGTTTATGTATGTACCACACTGGTTTGCCTCTTTATTTCAAAAAGACGCCAAGATTTGGGCGGAAGCCGTTTTGGACACATTTAATAGTTTTGAAGCCTTTAAATTGGTTTTTTTAGAACAATTTTGGGGCCCTATAAAGCAGTTGGAGGTGCGCCTGCAACTGGAAACGGGTCGTTACAGATACGGAGACGGTTCCTACGTAACCTATTTCCTTAGCCTTGTTTCAAAGGGAAAATATCTTGATCCTCCATATCCTGAATATTTGCTCGTGGCGGTAATAGCGCGCCATTTTAACCCCCAAGTAGCAGCCGCGTTGATAGGAGCTCAAACGGTGAGCGAAGCGGTAGGCAGGTTGCGTCAGGCCGACTTCGTACTTCGTCCGAGAGCAGAACCTGAGCGAGGCGAAATTCGGAAAGATATGCGTCAAAACAAAGTAAATTTAGATATACGTGCGAACGGCGCGATGCGGAAAGTATCAACGATCTCCATTGAGGAGGAGGACGGTACTTACGGGGCGGAAAACTAGGTACGAGCCACCAAAACGGTCCGTTGGTGGTAAATATTGTTAGGGCCAACACATATAACTCCACAAACAGTAATCCCCGCGAAGATTTGTTAGCGAAAAAATGCGATTATGAGCACCGAAAAAATAATTACAGGTCACCTATAATAAAAATCTTAATAGGTCATATCGAATTTCCAGCATTAGTTGATTCGGGAAGCCAGATATGTTGTATTGCTTCCGAAGTTTTCGAACAAATTGTTAATAATATCGAAGATATTCCTTACTTTAACGTAAGTGGTATACGAATCACGGGGGCATTTAAGGCCAACCAAGTTAGAGTAGTAAAGCAAGTCTTGTTGCCAATGGTATTGGAAGGTTTTGAGTGCGCACATGAGTTCTTAGTTGTACAGCAGTTAGTGTATCCAGTAATTATTGGGATCGATTTTATGCGTTTGTATAAAACAGTTATTGATTTAGAAAACGAACAAGTTACACTAAAACATGACGGAAATATTTTTCCAATTCCTGAGGTCCATTTTGAACATGAATTTGTTGCTCTTCCGGTAGGATCAGTTAGGCTTTGCGCTATACATCATTCTCATCCAACGCCTCCTAAGGCTGAGCCAAATTCTATTACGGATTTTGAAGAGATAGTAAACAAAACCGAATTAATCGCTGAAGAAAAAACTAAATTTTCCCAGTTATTAAATAAACACCGTGAAATATTTTCGGAAATTCCCGGACTTACTCACGAATATGAACACTCGATATACTTAACGAATGATACTCCGTTTACGGTTAAACCGTATCCCATTCCAGTAGCTCATAGGCCGGCTGTTCAATTAGAAATCGAAAAAATGGAAGAATTTGGCATAATTGAGCGTGCCGATTCATCTTTTTGTAGCCTTCTCATGACCGCAGTAAAGAAGGATGAAACAGTTCGTCTGTGTCTTGATGCGCGCAGATTAAACTCGGTACTGCAAGCCGATAACGAACTGCCTCGGACGATAGATGATATACTTCGAAATCTTCCTAATATTAAATTCATGTCTTGCCTAGATCTTACGTCGTCATACTGGCAAATACCTATTAAAAAGGCACACCGAAAATTTACTGGGTTTAGAGTAGGAACTAAATGTTATCAATTTAAGGTCTTACCTTTTGGAATTAAGACGGCGGTGTCTAGTTTTACCAGGTGCATGGACACCATTTTGCGTCCTATTTTGGGTTCATTTGTACACGCGTACGTAGATGACGTCCTTATAATTTCCAGTTCTTTTCAAGAAGCACTTAAGCACTTAGACCTGTTGTTGTCCCGTTTAAAAGAAGCTGGTTTTACCCTAAGATTGAAAAAAAAAACGTTTTCTTTAGAGAGTAAATAACATTTTTGGGTTATTCTCTCAGTGTGCAAGGGTTGCAACCGGACCCAGACAGAATTCAAGCGATTCGGGAATATCCCGCTCCAAAAAATGTACGCGAAGTTCAAGCATTTTTAGGGTTATGTAACTTTGATCGATCCTTTTGTGAACATTTTGCTACCCTCTCAGAACCTCTGACAGCTCTCCTTCGCCTAAAGTCGCGATGGATTGGGACAGATGTACAGGATGTTGCTTTTAGAAAACTGAAGGAGCAAATTTGCAAAGAAACGCTTCTCTATCATCCACTCGATGATCAACCGTTTCTTGTCCAATCAGATGCTAGTGATGTAGGTGTAGGTGCGGTGCTTTACCAGCTAAACGATGGTTAACGACGTGTAGTAGCCTACGCTAGTCGTCTCTTACTTGAGCGCGAACGTCGTTATTCAGTACCCGAGAAGGAACTTCTGGCGATCGTGTTTGCGCTTCAAGAATGGAGAATTTTTTTAATCGGTCGCGAATTTACCATAATGACCGATCACCGAGCTCTCTCGTCCCTCAATACATGCAGACTGCTCTCTCCTAGAATTACTAGGTGGGTACTCGCCCTTCAGGAGTATTTGTTCAAAATTCAATATTTACCGGGAAAAAATAATTACGTTGCCTACATTTTGTCACGTCATCCCACGAATCGGTTACCCTCCTCGTCTAACGGTATTTTTAGGGTTCTCAGCGCAGTTAAATTTTCTGCAAAATTTAAGAAAAAATTAAAGCACCTGGCAGAAGCTCAGCAAGCAAATGCTAAATTAGGGAACAAAATTGAAAAAGCTAGATCTGGATTAAGCTCAGAGAGATTTTACTTAATGAAGGATTTGTTATTGTTTAGAAAGGATGCTTATACGAGCCTGTTGTGCGTCCCTACTTTATTAATCAAATATTTTATCATGGCTTACCACGAAGCCTATGGGCATTTCGGGGTGTATAAGACGTGGTGCGCTCTTAGGGCTGATGTGTGGTATACAGGTCTGCATAAGCTTGTTAAAAATATCATTAAGTCTTGTGACATTTGTCAAAGGGCTAAGTGTAGTAGGATGCCAAAACTTGATTTGGAAGCGATTGTATCAGAGAGGCCCCGTGATTTGGTCGCGCTGGATCTTTACGGTCCGTTACCGAAGTCCCGCGGTGGCGTGTGTTTTTTGTTGGTTGTGGTGGATATGTTCACCAAATATGTTGCTTTATACACACTAAAGCGCGCGACAACTAAGGCCATACTCAAGCATTTAACAAACCATTATTTTCCTAAGATAGGTACTCCTCAGCGTATATTGAGTGATAGAGGTACCCAATTTACCGCGTCTTTGTGGAGTAATACGCTCCGCGAAATGGGTGTGCAAGTATTATTTAGTTCATTTAGACATCCGCAAAGCAACCCCTCGGAACGAATAATGAGGGAGCTGGGGCGTCTTTTTCGCACTTTTTGCAATCAGCAACATACACGATGGGCTGTGGAAGTTCCAAGATTTGCAGAATTTTTGAATGGAGTCACCCATGAGTCTACTAACTGTATTCTTGCTGAACTACAATTCAGAAAGACTTAATACTCCCCAATCAGTAAATCGTGTGGTCTTCCCGAGACTCAAAGGCTAGACAGTCATATTCGATTATTCTTCGCGCGCGAGAATTTAGATAAGAGAGCTGTTCGTCGATCCGCCAAAAATCACGGTAATCCGGTGGTGGCGTTTTCGGAAGGCGACCTAGTTCTGCTCCGAGCAAATCCTATATCCTCAGCCACTTTGCAAGAAACGAAAAAATTCCTATTATAGTTCGAAGGTCCTTATAGAATAAAAAAAAAGTTAAGTCCAAAAACGTATGTTCTGGCTGACCCTAGAGACCTAAATCTAGAAAGGGGAATTTTCCATATCATTCACCTTATAAAGTACCTATCCTAGATTTCCTTTTTCTTGTCCCTTTACGACGAGACAAGACGGGGGCAAGTTGTAGCAAAGTATTGCGTTTTGGGTGTTGCACGCGCATGTCCAGCTCTGCCGTGTAGTACCTACCTTTCTAGAATTTTGGGGAATTTGGTGGTGCTCGAGTCGCGCTGGCTGGCAGGTCAGTGTGTTAGCTTACCAATTAATTATCTACCGCTTCCTGGTAATTCTAGTGCCGCAAAAGGCTTTTTGCGTATTAATACCTGCTGTAGGAGAGTGTTTGTTCGATTATTTTGTGCATCGCCTTAATAACTGTCTTTGTAGATTATTTTGGGGAAGCTTACGCTTGGCTCGGCGTATATTACACTTGTGAAATAAATTATTTACATAACTACCAGCCCCTCATTAAATTCCTAATCTGTTGAAACGACCCACTGTTACAAACAGAAAGATCGACACAATGCAGTCGTGATTGACAAATGACCGTCAAGTGTGAAACAGACTAACAACTGAATATATATTCAGGTACCTCCTGTATAGCAGCCGTGCCATCGACACCCTGTCTCTACCCTGTCGCAATCCTCCTGCATACCGATGGCGCTCTGAAAGAAGCGTCAATTGATCGCGTGTAGATTCACTCTAATTGCTCGTAGAAAAACTTGGAACTGTTCTATACTTTATTTATTTTCTCACCGAGCAAGTCTAAAAAGTTTGCCGTTACGTGTAAGACCCCGTAATTTTGTCCGTCGAGATCCTGTAGAGCTGTAAATTTTGACTCCGCCTTCGATCCCGCAAAATCTTATCTAAATTTTGTTCAACGCCAGAAAGCTGTGGATTTCCTTGGTTTTTACGTTCCACCAGCGATTGAACGGCATTTCAGCTAGGTCGAATTTAGGATTGTTGCCGAATATTGGCTTTGTAAATTATGGTCAATTTTATTTGTATTTTAGTTAGTAAGTAGAATGTTATCAAATAAGTTTTCGGGCATATCCCCGTTATAATGCAGTAACGCTCTCACCGCTTCGGTGCACACGGTATTTCCAACAAACATTTGACAACTTTGCTTACTATAAGCAGATAGAAATTTTTTAGGCAATGTTCTGAAACTTTAGTTACGGCTACAGTCGCAAGGCTGTCCTGCTAAGATGTAATGTTATTAAGGTTATCTAATAGAGTCTTCAGACTGTTACGTTTTTATTTGTGAAGCGCAGTGCAGTACCGGGTAGTTTAAAGTCAAGTAATTATTTTCAGAGGTAAGTCACAGCTGAAACTTCAGCACTGCCCACATGTCAAAGTTCAACTTATCGTGTGTTCCATTTACGGTAGGCCTTGAAAAGAAAGATAAAAAATCTAGTCATGTCTTAACTTAAGTCTGCAGGTGAATGTCAGATTGCATTTTGTTTATGTAAAACATCTGTCACTGTGACAGGCAAAAGTTTACACTGTATTTACTTGTATCAAGCAAAAAGAAAAATAAAATGTCATTTATACAAAAACAAAGAGTGTATTAATTATAACAGTCAATAAAAATAGTATTTATTAAGGGCCGGTTCTACAATGCAAGTATATACCTGGAATAAGCTATCCGAGGTATAATTGTCATAGTTTTCTTTGTTACAACAATCGTTTCTAGGGTATTTATTCCAGGGATAACTTTATCCTTGGATTGTAGAATCGGGCCTAAGTGTTTTGTATATTTTTAAGTAAATAGTTCAAGATCAAGACCTAATTAAATTCTTTTTGACTTATGGTAGTTTATTTGTATCAGTGGGTATGTATCAAGTCAGGGCAAACCTCAGTTTGATCATGGCACGCTGTGAATGAGTATTTTTAAACAAAGGATATAAATGCTCCGCTGCAATTCAACGCACCATGGTCGCAATCTAAAGTAACATGGATTTATTCCCATACCCCCTTTTATTTTAGTTTGCGACCCGCCCTCTTGGCACTGAGCTACTGGACATCTTTTCAAGTTGTTACGTGTCGTAAATAGGGATTTACTAGAAAAGAACAATAATATTTATTTCGATAGATTCATTGTAAAACAGAATAAGAATGATTTAACTATATGTTTTGATGCAAAAATCATGAACGACAAAATTATCTGAAGCTTATCAACTAGATTCACGTTATGTAGTTAGAACGTATATTAGTACAAATAGAAAAATTAAAGCGTTCTTGGGAAAGTACAATCTTCGTGATCAGATGGTAAGTGTGGTGCTATTGATGATGAGTTTGTTGGGTCAACTTGAGATTTGATGACGCCACTGCTTTTTATGTACAAGGAAGGGTCAGGAACTCGTTT